>JAZHYW010018856.1:0-28931 GCA_037355805.1 Ixodes ricinus | reverse complement strand
CACAGTGCCCACACCTGGTGTGGGCAATGAGGGCTTGGTTTTAAGCAACCTGGTGGTGTCTTGGAAGGCAGATGCGCTGAATGATACGGCCATCGGCCATTGAAGTGAATACGCCAGCCGCAAACAAAAACAAAACCCTCGACTCAGGCACGTAGCCAGGATTTTGTTTCGGGGGGAGGCCCGCCCATGGCAAAATGCTGTATGAGGGGGAGGGGGAGAGGAGGTCCTAGCAAAATTGAAGGTTTCGGGGGGGGGGGGGCGGGCCCCATGGGCCTCCCCCTGGATACGTGCCTGCCTCGACTCTAAGTATATCGAATGTCTTTGAAAAGCTGCGGTAAAATACTGCGGTAAAATAATATTTCTACAAAATGACATAGACAGAGTTATGTTGATTGAAATAGCGCAAGAAAAAAATCTCTCTACTTATCCTTTTGTATTGAACATTTGAAAATTCTCTTACCCCTATAAAATACATTATATAGTCAGCCTCCAGGCGGTAGAACGCGGGTATGCGGAGAACATTAATTCACTGAAGAAGGTTAAGGTATCCTCATGATTGAAGGGATCCAGGGAGATGAAAAACCGTGTCGCGGAACCTAGTCCTAAAAGCCATCTTGTGTCCACGGAAGCGAATTCAGAAAAGCTTCGAAGAGATATATTAGGGCACGTGACACCATTTGAACACATCAAATGGCTCACCAGTCTTCCTGTTTCATACAAAAATGTATGCGAAATGCGTGAGTTGTCGAAAGTTGGACAGCGTTAATGAAAGCCTTTCGACCTTGGTGTTGCAGCATTAAACTCAAAGTGAACTTAAAAAGATGGGAATAGAGAAACATTGGTCTCTCAACGATATGTGTCTACTGTACGGAATGATAAGTTCCCTTAGTGCGGAAGCTTGGGTTAATGAGGCTGGTTATCATCTTGTTTTCTCGTCATTTCATTCGGGCACGATGTATGTGAGATTATCCGGACTCTAGCTCTGATCTGATTGACGTAATTCAGTGCTCCTTAACGTCTACTCATGTAGATGTAGCTTTTTGCGATATAGTTTCTGCGTTGCCTAGGGTGGGGGGCGTGGGGTACGAGTGAGGTGCGGGAGTTGTCGCCGGCGTCCGGCTGGGATTCGTGTCTGCTCATGACGCGAGTACCGGCCCGGCACTGTGCGGCGAATGCACTCAACTACTTAGTTCTTGCTTCCTGCTTTCCTGCCAAAGGGTGTCGCGGGGAATCTGGCGTGGAGGCTTAACACGCAGTATGTGTCGTGTTAAGCCTCCCTTCCTTCCTTCCTCGCGCATCTCATCCTCGCCTTCCTCCTGTATGTCGTTTCATAACATATCTGGTTTTACTTCATTAATTTTCTCTACGTGGCTCGCTGGCAGACACTCACTCGTAGGGGCCCTTGCCTTTCTGCCCAGCCTTGCAGAGACACCCAATGCACCTTTGCTTCGCAAATAAAGTATTATTATTATTATAATCGCTGTCATTCTGGAGAATGACAGCGATGCCGACGGACGTGTGCGGTGAGTGCTCCGTTCGCTTCTACGCCAAGCAACAGTTTTTGGCTTGTTCGGGTCCATGCAATCAACGATATCATTGCAAATCTATTGGCGTAGGCCAAGCAGAATACGAAGTGCTAATGCAAAGCGGTTTGAGTGTCAATAAATGCGCCGAGTGTACCAGGTGTCACCGAACTTCGTCGAACGACAATCCGGACACCGACGATGACCGGTATGACCGGGCGAATGTGTCGCGATTGAGTGCTCCTTCGGAGAGCGCTACTAATGGGTCGGCTCCTTGGGAAACGGCTAACCTGGTTCGTCTGCTGCACAACATGTCTACAAAATTGGAAGTCTTGACGGCTGAGGTAAAGAGCCTCAAAGCAGAAAACACCTTTTTACGCTCGGGAATTGGCTTGCTGAACAAGAGGGTGCTCGAGCGACTGCCTCTGGCTGCAAGACCTCACGCATCTTTTGCGGCGGCCGTGCGTTCATCTGAGTCATCGACTGGACGGCCTCCATTGAACGCGGCGGCGGTACAGCGGCCATCCTTGGGTGGGGGTGCAACGCTCGAGCCTAGCGATAGCTTGGCGGATGGCGATGTTCCCACTGTTGCTTTTCAAGTTCCTGGTCTTCGACGCGATGCTCGTCCTGCTGCTACTATGCCCGACGAAGACGGCTTCATTCCTGTGATGCGGAAACGGCGTTCACCGACATCAACAGGTACAGCCAAGTCTGAGAAGGTACAGGCGGTGGCTCGCCAACCGCCCATGAAGGCGCTCTTTGTGTCATGGTTACATCCGAACACATCTGTGTCGGATATTGAGGACCTGATAACCCCTTCTCTTGAACGTAAATGTGTTAGCGTCACTAAGTTAAAACCGAAATACCATTCCTATTCATCGTTCCATATCGCATGTGATCAATCTAATTTCAAAATCTTGAACAAATCAGAACTTTGGCCAGAGGGATCGATCTTCCATCAATGTTTTGGCAAACTGGACAGTTCGCGAACTTGTGTGGTAGAATCTGACACTGCTGTGAATGCTTAGGTCACTGGAGGCATATTATCAAAACACACGGGGCTTGCGTTCCAAGTCCAGTGAGTTCATGTCGAATATTTTACTGAGTTGTTTTGACGTCATATGTTTAAACGAGACATGGCTATGTGCCGGCATTTCCGATAGCAGCTATTTTCCTCCAACCTATGATATGTTTCGACGAGACAGGGATTATGCTAACACGGGCATGAAATTTGGGAAAGGAGTACTGGTGGCCGTTAAGCCTTCCGTTCAGTGCAGCCGGAGGAAGGATTTGGAAACTTATGCCGAGTGTGTCTGGGTATAAGTACACACCAGTGATGGTTTTAACTTCTTAGTTGGTAGCTATTATTTCGCTCCTCTTTTTGACGTTGCAGAATTCGTAGAACATTTTTAGACCGTTTAGAAAAAGTTGACTTTTCTAAATTTCGTGTTCTAATAATCTACGGTGATTTTAACTTGCCCGGAATTGATTGGTCAACCGGCGCGGCACTTTGTTCATCAAGTGTGACTTCTAGGAAAGCCTCTTGGTTAATTTCGTTCATATTTTTTTATTTTATTTTAATCAGTATAATCCATTTGCGAATAGTCATGGACGTGCTAGATTTATGTTTATCAAATGCTCCGCTTTATCCTACGATTCCGGCTGCGAATCCGTTAGTGCCAGTAGATGCTTAGCACCCGCCTTTCAAAACAAAATTCTTCTTGTCATGCAGGCCTCTTGTTAATAAAAGTTCTGCAGCGTATAACTATTCTCGAGGGAATTATCTTGGCTTGTACGAATTTATGGAGCAGTATGACTGGTCGGATGTCTTTAATAACCATATAGCTGACTCAGCTACAGAAACCTTGACATCTATTGTCAAGAATGCAGTGAATATTTTTATACCGAAACAGTTTACGCGCTCTTCCCATTACCCTAGCTGGTTTTCAAAAGAGTTAAAAATTGCCTCACGAAAAAAGCTTCACTGTCATAATTTGTATAAAACTGGATTAGAAGTGTGGTATCAGAAGTTCAGCATTTATCGCGGTTTGGTCAAAAACTATACGAACAAGATAACCAGCTGTACCTAAATGGCATCGAGTATAATCTAAAGAAAAATGCCCCAAAATTTTGGCGCTTTACGAAGCAATATTTCCGTGAAAATAAGTACAAATATTTGCCTCCGAGACGATAATGGTTATTTGTGTTCCCAGGCCAATATTGCAACTCGTTTTGCTGAGTATTTCAGTTCCTGTTATTCTTCTTTTCCCACCAGCAGCTCCTTTAGTTCCGTTGACTTTGAGTGTTCCGATTATCTGTCTACATTTAAAGTTTGCATTGAAGACATTTTAGAAGCTATAAAAGAACTGAAACCCAAACTATCAACCGGCATTGATGGCATACCTAGTTTTATTATAAAAAGTTGTTATATTTTTGCTCCAGTTTTAATGCATATTTTCAACTTGTTTCTTGCACAAGGTTGTTTCCCCAAACTTTGGAAATTCTCCGCAGTTGTGCCTATTTTTAAATCTGGTGATTTTACATTGGTTAACAATTACCGGCCGGTGTCAGTGTTATCCGGATTTGCAAAAGTGTTTGAAAAATTAGTACATAAGCGTCTGTACTTTTATCTGAGCCCGATGATAACTGAAGCTCAGCACGGATTTTTAAAGGGGAGATCGGTAGAATAAAACTTATGCTAATTTTTAAATTTCTCTGTGCCGTTTGTGTCCAATAGGGGACAGGTGGATGCGATTTATTTCGACATGTCGAAAGCGTTCGACCGTGTTAGTCGTGATTTACTTCTACAAAAACTTGCTCTGCATGGTTTCAGCCCACATCTATGCGCATGGTTTTCTAGTTGTATAAAAGGTCGTCGAAGCTGTGTTCGTGTTGAAGAAAGCTACTCCGACGAGTTTGTTTCAAAATCCGGGGTGCCCCAGGGCTCCATCCTGGGACCACTTTTGTTTATTTTGTTTATAAATGATATTGTTTCCTGTGTAAGTGAGGCAAAATTCTTCTCTTTGCCGATGTTGTTAAACTATTTTTAAGTGTGAGGTCAGCATTGGATTGCACTCGTCTTCAAGCTGACATAGAACATGTTTCAAATTGGTGCTTCAAAAACTACTTGTCATTTAATCCCGAGAAAACTAAACATATTGTACTATCTAGAAAGCGTGGATTCATTTCTTTTTCTTACAACCTTGAAGGCGCCTTGATACCCCGGGTATCTTTTGTAAGGGATCTTGGTGTCCGTATTGACAGCTCACTTTTTTTCAAAGAACATGTGTCTATAACTGTTAATGCTGCGTTAAAAGTGTTAGGCATTATTTCTCGGTTATGTCGGCAGTTCTCATCACCCTCTTGTTCGTTGCATTTGTTTAAGTCACTAGTTAGATCACGGTTACAATTTGGTTCGGTATTCTGGAATTCATTATCTCTTGGTCAGTAAACAGAAACCGAAAATGTACAAAAGCGGCTGATAAGAATTGTGTATGACCGCTATATTGGAAGGAGGTCGACTCTTTTTATCATTATGGAACGCTACTTCACCGGTTTGCATTATGTAAACTTGCCGTGAGGAGGCAGTCCAGAGATCTTGTTTTTCTTCATAAAGTTGTTCATGGTCACGTCAGGTCAATGGATTTACTACGATCCATTGACTTCCATGTTCCACCAAGGGCCAGCCTGAATGTATTAACGTTTTATCCATCTTGCATGTACCCTGCATCCCCTTTGTCACGGATTAAATTGGCCTTAAATAAGGAACATCATTTGGATATTTTCATCTGTCTTCGGGAATTTACCTTGCTTGTTCGTGAATGGATGTCTTTCGCCTAGAATGATTTTTTTGTGGTATTTGTATTTAGTATATTTTCAGTTTTTGCCGTATTTGTATTTTAGTATTTTAGTGCGCCACAGTGGAGACTGAAAAGTTGTTTGTGGGCACAGAAAATAAAGGATTATTATTATTAATATTATTATTATTATTATTATTATTATTTTAATATTATTATCATTATTAATATTATTATTTGTATTTTATTTATATAATAGATAAATCATCCAACACAACAAATATGTTGTGTCGCGGATAATTAAATTTCAATCCCATGTTATCTGCGGGTCATACACACTGGCCAAAAGTTTGCGTATCGCCGGATGTGAATATTCACGAAAGCAGTACATTTGGGTTTACTCCCTTTCCCTAGAAATTTAATACACCGCTTATGCTCAGCTCTGTAATAAAATCTTGGATTTGCTGTATATGCCACGTAACGCTAATGCCATCTACACGCAAATCCTTGTAGTTGAAATATTAATCTGCATAGCCTAATAAAATACGTGTATGTGGTGACAAGATAGTTTAAAGACATGGCATTCACTAGACCAATGTTAATTCAATAACTATGAACGTTTATGGTGGCGTCATAGTTCTCACTATTTATGTATGCAATGGCATGGCAAATTTTAAACGTGTTATATTGAATAATTTGCAAAAAACAACTATAACTTTTTGCGAATCGGAATTCAGAATATATATTTTTAAAGTGTGTACATTCCCCCGTGAAGCGCAAATAATGAAAGCTTTCTTTATTCTTTATCCATGAAACTCCTACAGCGCGTGTCAAGGCGTTAACACAAGGTGCAAGCAAAATTGAAAAAAAAAATGTTTCTGCATTTACAGCGCAGAATATTGCTTTATTCAGTGCTTTCCAGTCCTTGACAGTCTTGACAAAAACCAATTTCTGCACAGCTCAGTCCTTGTCCTGTACTCACGTATTTTGTGGGCATAAAGTTTTCGTTGAGAAAACTACTTACTGCTTAAAAGGTAAGATGAGCTAATAAGAACAGCTATGCAATGATAAATACCATATACGAATAACAAACACAAATTTTGCCGTCAAAGCACTAGTGAACACCAAACTATAGTCGGTGACAGGTCAAGAACGAAGTGGAAGCTCCTCCCACCCCTTTCCACTTCAGCGGAGCGAACGGGAAAGAGGATGTCGCGTCCCCTCCAGCGTTCGCTCCACTAAAGTGGAAAGAGGTGGGAGGAGCTTCCACTTCGTTCTCGACCTGTCTCCGACTATACACCTTTTTCGTTTAGCCTCGTACCCAGCCCCGTTGTCCCCATATCCGGTATGCGTTCCGAAAAAAAGCAAAAGATTTCAACCCGGAAAAAGAGGAAAAAATATAGAAAGGACATAACAAGAATGAATGGCGGTTGCAATTAAAATGTTAACATGTTCTACTGGCGAGGCGAGAGGAAAGCGATGTTTCGACGCATACCGGAAGTTCCAGAATTGAAGATGGCGGCGCCCACTTAGAAAAGGTCTATAGTGATTGCTTCATACTTGTGACGCTACGCTTGCGTAACGGTCATGGTGGCCCGGGACAAAGCGAGTGGCTAAACTTTGTGTTTTTTTAGGCCATCAACATGGTTCTGAGCAGGCTCTCACACACTGCAGGCATAATCTACGATTGGAAACACACAAATAAAATACGCGAGTTTTTTTTTTTTTTCGCGGCGTATTTTAGATTTTGTTGCACAAAGCCAAATGCTCGACCCGCCCTCGCTGTAATATCGTCAATCTGAGCACCCCACGTGCAGTCAGATAAAGAGGTGATTCCAAGATATTTTACTTTATTCTGCTTCTATGCCACCTCATTGTTCATGCAGTATTTAGTTCAAATTAGTTTGCCTTACGAGTAAAACTTGACATGTATATAAATATAATTTTTACGCTTATGCTGCATTCCCATTCGCTGTACCAGTGTTCAATTTTACCTATCTACATCAGCCTGCAGCTTCCCAGCACCCTCCTCATTTTTAATACATTTGTAATCCACACATTCATCAGGAAACAAACTTAGTTGGGATTTAACACCAATATGAATACCACTGATAAGTATTTGAAACAATAATAGCCCTAAAACCGACCATTGTGGTGCGCCGCAAGTAACTTTAAAACAAATGGCACGGTTCTCCATTTAAATCAACACATCGCTGACGCATGGACGACTAAGACTTTATCCATTTTTAGACGGTATTTTTATTATTAGATTTTATGATTTCTGAAGTTAAATGTAATGCGATACAGTGCCAAACACTTTTCTGTATTCAAGATATACACAATCATCCTGCTCCAACCTATCAATAGACATAACAAGGTCGTGATAAAGCTCGGTAATTTGTAGTGCACGAATAGCCCTTTCTAAACCCATGTTGAGGTCACAGAACAATATTTTTAAGACTTAGAAGCGGCATTATCTGGCTGTATAAGATGTGCTGGAGCAATTTGCCACAAATGAATGTTAAAGAAATTGGTCTGTAGTTCGTAACATCCTTCTTGGCTCCCTTTCGTTGCACTGGGATCAAATCACCTGATTTCCAGTGGTCCTGTAATGACCACGCAAGCAATGATTTATTAAATTTTATAAAAAGATATGGGGCAACAGCATCTGCACAACGCCTTAGTACTCTAGGCGAAATCTGATTGGGACCAATCACTTTCGTTTCGCCTAAGCTTTATAAGATCCTTAAGACACCCTAAATATCAACCCCAACAGGAGGCATATCATCGTAGTTCACTAAAAGTGTTGCGGGCGTTGTATTTCCCGGCGGCAAGAACACTGATTCAAAACTCTCGCTAAACAGACGGGCTTTTTGATTGTCACCAGAGATCAGCTCGTTATTTACCAATATATCAGGTATCTCAGACTAATTACTTCCGCAGCACTTCGATAATCCTCCAGAACTGCTATTGTTCGATTTCATTCTATCTGAGAGCCGCTGCAGATAATCGATTTATTTACGGTTACTTTATACTTCACTGTTAGGTCATTATTCTTAGCAAGCTTTGAGTCTGACTTTTAGTTTAGCACCGGGCGTATTTACGTTTTGGTTTTTTATCAAGCGTAGCACAGTACCACTTACCCATGGTTTTTCGCTTTATTTAGTTTGGTTGTGTCAATACTCGGAATGTACTTTTCTGTAACCCTTATTACTATCTGCTTCAAGAGCACTCACGCATGATGGACTCCTATCTCTCCAGCGACACATTCCAATGAAAGGAAGATATTACAAAGCTCCGATTTGATAGCCTCATAACAGGGTTGGGCAGAAATACTTTAAAATGTATTTGGAAATACAAATACTGGAATACATTAAAGTAGTAGCTAAAATACTGATACTGAAATATATCTGTAAAATTGTATCGCGATACGTATCGGAAGTACATTTCAAAAAGAGGCAAAAAGTATTTGGCAATACAAATGCAGGAATACATTTTAGGGAAGGCAGAAATACAAATACAGAAATACTGATATTGCAATACATTTTTCAAAGTTGTTTGAGACGCCGAATGCGATGAAGCTTGAAGTTTGAAGTGGAAGTTTTTGATCCTAAAATTACTTTCCCGTAGGTTTGGCACTTTGCCTTGAGGGTGGTGATTTCAGACGACGAGCAGTCTCCAATGGGCTCAAAAAACGTTCCATCAAGGGCTGACCGCGGTCCCTTTCCTGACATCCTGTCTGTCTGACGAGGTATGCGAAAATGCATCGACCTCTAAATAAATTCTATGTCATCCTAAATCTCATCATAACATCACCACGCCTCTGTCCAATAAGGACGCCCCTGTCAACATTTATCACATGACGTCATGGTGGAATGAACTGGTATTCTTTATCTGTAGCTGTGGCCTTGAACATGAAACTTTACCACGCTACTATATGAAAGGACAATACGTACTTTCGTTGTAGGTTACCTCGTTGAACATCGTGCAGGCAGTGTCAATTGGAATTTTCAAGAATAGTGGACCACCTGAAGCATCCAGGAACACCTGTGTTATCTTCTGTTACGGTTAAAAAAACGATACTGTGGCATCCCTGTTGTGAAGGTCCTTCCTGCCGACCCTCCGCCACCGACGCTTGGATTCCAGTCCTCAAGTTTCGTCTTGCATACTCCAAATAGAGACCTCGTGGATTGCGACCTGATATTGCTGGCACAGGCGCGAGCTCTCCGAGAAACAGCGCGCTCGAAACGAGTCGCAGGTGTACGAAATCTGGGTCAGCACAGCGAGGCCACGTCTGACCTTCCTGGGTTTCGGATCACCAGAGCAGCGGGCCACTTTCCCGTCGGCTGATGACGTACCCTTGAGCCGTGCAATATTACGGGCGCAGCCGCAAACGCATTCGAATATGTGTTGAACTTCACTGCGTGAGTCATCCTACTATTTCAAGTCAACTACCCCTGGCTTCTGCTGCAACGGACTGTGACTCAGCTTTGCCGGCTGGGTGTACTGTGTACGCTAAGGCAAGAGAGACGGTTAGCAGCGGGCTTTGGATGCCAGCAAACAATGACTCAAGAAACCCCTACCTAAGGACCTGCGGCACAAGATGCTCTGACTCCACTCCTGGCACGCCACCTGTTTCGAGTCCCCGACTACGGAACACTTCTCAGAAGAGAAAATAGGACGCATAGAAAAATAGTTTAGAGAATCGGAAGTAACCTTGGTCAGCACGGTAACAATGCCCCAGCATCACCTTGACCCTAGTGCCCTCCGAAGTTAAACAAAATGCGTTTGGATTTGTATTTTTTGTTCGAAAGGGGGGGGGGAGTATTTCTCAAGAAATGTAACGAAATACAATTTACCCTGATTGTATCGCGATACAACGGAGCATTCAAAATGTATTTCGATACAGGAATACAGATACTGGTGAAAAAATGTATCGCGATACAGAAATACAGATACGAAATGTATTTCTGAAATACTATCGCGATACTGCCCAACAATGCCTCATAATTTCTGCTTTCGTGGAAAAATAATATTTTATTTGCACTGAACATTGTGCGCGCTTTTTTAAAACCAAGCGTGACGATTACATTATCATGATCGCTTACACCGGGTATGATATCGACGTGGTTAACGTTTTTAGAATGGTTGCACAGAAACACGTCAAGTATGTTCTATCCACGCGTAGGTATCAGAAAATATTGGGTGAACACCGATTTCCTAATCATGGACTCCATATAGGCATTCAGTCGAGTCATTGTTCTACAAGCAGAACCTTTATCAGTCCCTGTTATGTCTGGCAGATTAAAATCACCACCGAGCACCACACACTCATTGAAAATACTAGAAACCAGTTCGTTGAGGGTGTTCATACTAGAAGAATTCTAGTATACTAGAATAATTCCAGTATGAACACCCTCGACAAATATAGAATTAGTGCTTTCGGGCAGTCTCACCCGACACCACAACCACTCGAAAGAATTCCCAGCGATATCAAGTTGATAACTTTGCAAATTTGTTCCAACAAGATTTTTTTAAACTACTCCCCGTGTGACGACCTATCCTTTCATTAGGGGTTCAAAGATTTAGGGAATAACTCATAATTTAAAACAGTCATGAAGCCATTATCTGGTCTCGATAATAATATCGACTTGAACAGATCTAATCAAACCGGACAACTCCTCGATATTATTTTTCATGCTTCTACAATTCCCGCTCATTACAATGACATATTTTCGTACCGCTTTCATAATATTGAAATGATGTCATGGACCTCCTCTCTTCAGTTTACCAAGTGAACCATCTTTCCGTCGATCTAAAGCTTATCGTGCGTTCGCTTTACTTTGCTTGGAACTGCTTTCCTTCTATCCTTTGCAAATGCCTAAAAATGACTGCACTTTGCTCTTATCTCCAAAGAATAGCCGCGAGACAACCACACAAGCATTTTTCAGTTCATAAGCATTTTTCTGTAGCCGCGTAGAATAGCCGCGAGACAACCACACAAGCAGTTCATAAGCATTTTTCATAAGAACGGATTTTTATGAAGAGTATAAAAACGTGATAATATTGGTCGCGTTTTTTTTCTCGATGTCTACCGAGTCTGTGAATCTTTACCATATATATGACACTTTTACTCCTGGTTGTGCATCCAAAATGTCAGTCAAAAAGCACTTTTTTGTTCAACATAGAGGGAGTTTCGATCGAGTCTTCAGCAAACCCTTAAATAACGAGGTTGTTTGGCTGTTCCGATTCTCGAGAGCCTCAACCCTGCGCCAAATTCAGTGATTTTGCCTCCAAACTTCTGAACAATATTGTCGCATCGCTCAAGGTCAGGCACGACGTTCAAGAGCCGCTCGACTTTGGTTTCGATTGAGGACAGCCTCAGTTCAATTTGAAAAATGTGCTCCTCCAATTTTACTTTTATATTAGTTAGACTGTTGTTTAGGGTTTTCTTACCATCAAGGATGGTCGACAAATGTTTTCTGTCAGAGGGCCAGGGTTGAGCTCCACCTTACCGCTCAATGATAGCACAATGAGGCACATCAAATCAAAGCAGTCGGCAGCACATTACAGTAACACTCCCGGGCGATGCAGCACTACAAGGCAACACAATTTGTTTTCATATTAGCATGAATAACTGCGTGAAAGTATTTATTAAGTGGGCCGGCTGACTGTTACATATAAAAAAATATATTTAATTTACACGTTCATCGGAATGGAGCTAAAAAGTAACTCTTTTCTATCCGACCACTGGTAATGTTAAGCACGCCGGTCTCAAATATGCGATTCGGCAAATAAAAATGTTGTCACCCCTTGGAATTCTAAACGTCTCTTTGAGGTCTCACATTTAAGAATCCCCAAGATTATAGTCAAAAGTTAGTTACGAATTCAGACTCTCATCGGCACTGAATTACATAATCTCTACACATCCACTTGGCAGGTTGAAATGCGAGTTTCATACTTATTACTGATAAAAAGGCAATTTCGTTCACCAATTTAAATTTATTTCAATTAAAATTTATTGTATTTATGCTCCTAATGCAGTATAAATCCACTAGGAGTGTCACTTGACATATCTGTCAGAAGTTCTTCGAAAACCTCTGGTTTGGGAACTTATTCAACCACGACGGCTGGGCATACTTCACCTTATGCTGAGAGCTTACATCAATAGATAATAATCCAGTAGATATTTATAAAGCGAGAGCTTGAAGAAGGCTTGTGTCGCAGAAAAGGCGGCGTTGGCGGGACGGGAAAATCTTGATTGGTCGGTAGGGTCACGACGTCACAGAAACATGACCTGGCGCGGAAATTTCAAACAACCCACAACGCTCACGTGAAACGTGACGTCACGCGTCGAACGAAAGTAATTATAACATGTCATGTAATTTGAATGAAATGTCGTCACATGTCCCGAATTGATTTGACGTTATAAGGTAATTAATTTGCCTTAAAGACAAGGATTGATTGAAGATTTTTACGCGGAGGCGAGGTTCGGACCCACGACCCTTTGGTTCCGAGCCAGACATCCTAGAGGCTAGGCCAAGCGGACACTCTTGTACGGCTTGGGAACGAGTAGGGGTTTATATGCTTAGCTATTGCGTTCCCCTCTTAAATGCGAAAATAAAACGTCCTGCTGTTTTTTTTTCCTATGAATTAATTTGCTTCATTTCCACCTCTCATTCATAAATATTTTACACCCTTGCCCCTTCGACTTTTTTTGCGTTAATGTCTTTATGCGAATTATAAATTGATCGTGAAAAACCAGTCAAAGATTTGCGTCACCTACTGTGTTGTTGTATCACTTTGAGCTATACAATGTATTCTGTATGTACCTCGCATGTAGGTGCGGAATTGGAATACGAACACATTTGAGTAAATTCTGCAGCTCTATGCAAAACCTTTTACAGCTCAAAAGTTCACTGGATTTGCGTTCATAAAACAAAACAAAAAAGTAGAAAAGATATGCGAAGTCGCACCTCGGATTAAGGTCCGATCCTTGCTGCATGAGAGAGCCGATGGCAAACCAGAAGCGATTTGTCATTCCGAGTTCCTCCGCAATGTCATCCAGGTCTTTAGGCTCGCAGTTCTCTCCAAAGGTGTGCTTGTTCTCCATGGGACTAAATCTGCCCAGCAGGCAGTACCAGAGGCTGAGGGCCAGGTAGGCCGTCAACATGTACAGCCACACGTCGACCGAGAAGGGGAACAGGAATGAAAAGAGCGGTGCGTCTCCTATGAGGGGCTTGCGGAACAGGATGCTGATGCCTGTGTTCATGAAGGGCATCGTGAAGTCGACGGCCTCTTCTCGCACGTACGTGATGGTCAGGTCGACAATTGCCATGTCCGCCTCCTGCGAAATTTTTAAAATAATAGCAATTGGTCACTTTAAATAGGCAACATTGTGAAATATAAGAGGTATTGGATACTGGAAAACAAATTACAGATAAAATTAACCTTATGGCGGTTTACCGCGTATGTTCATTTTATGGGGAGATTGAGGCTTTAGAGTAATTTTCTTTTTTATGAAATAGTACTTATCATATTTTACACAGA
This sequence comes from Ixodes ricinus, assembly GCA_037355805.1. Taxonomy (NCBI): domain Eukaryota; kingdom Metazoa; phylum Arthropoda; class Arachnida; order Ixodida; family Ixodidae; genus Ixodes; species Ixodes ricinus. The sequence goes on along the minus strand of JAZHYW010018856.1, from coordinate 15,061 downwards.
TAAGACACATCTGGTTCCTATTCCATATATGCAATCAGATATTGCATATCTTTACTAAAATCCGAGTTATGGGAGATCTGCCTAATTTTATTAAATCATTTCTTACGGGTCATTAAACAGTATTCGTAAGTTATAAAAACTTTTAATGCAACTGCCTTTACAAAGGTGTAATTTGTGCGGTGATGCTATTTTAGATCTCATCTGAGAGTGTTATGTTACTAAAACTGGCTGTATTTATAGTGTAAAAGACATGCTTTCTTGTCATTTAAAAAAGTAATTAATTGAATGTAACTCTCTAGCTGGACGACTATACAAATCGCATAACCACACAGCTCCATTCTTACCGATTAAAATGACACCAAACGTGTTATTATTGGAAAGACAAACTTCAGAAAACGCCTGTAAGGCATGGTACTCGTGAAAGAAGTGTGAAGAGAGAAAAAAAGACACTTGAAGTATGTGCATTCCTACTGAACGTTCAAAGACAATTAAGACTTCCTTTATTTTCATATTTGAAAATTAGATAGAGCGAAAATATTTTTTACAGAGCTGGGCGTTTATATCTAAATATCAGTAAAGCCATTTTCTACAAAAATGACTTTTCCCCGACTGTTTACCATTTAGAGACCGGCCTCCCCCCTGAGCGAATTGGAATTCATAAAGACAAAATTGCAAACGCGCCTAGCATTTTGTTATGCCCGGATTGTGAAAGGGGACTTTTACATAGAGTAACATTCTTGACCATTTTAAGGGGCGCGGAAGTAGGAAGTTTTAGAATATTATACCTAATCTTAGCGCACGTTATGACCTGATTAAAAACAACATTACCAAAGATCACAATAAAGAGTTTTGGAGAAGAGGGGTTTATACCGCAAACCCAAAACGCAAAACTCTTGCGCTTACAGAGCCGTGGAGTTCTAGTCGCAGTTTTACTCTGCTAGCGAAATTATGTACAGTGCCTCCCAAACTTAACTCTGCCTTTGGGCAGAGAACATTGAGCTCGTGTCGGCTACTTACTGCTAAATTTGTCACCAAAACGATTGGGATGCCTTCTCAGTATGTGATAGAAATCGGGAACCCAAACATTCTTCAGGTAGTTCAATTGGCCGCCGCAGGGACTGTCAGAAACGGCAAATGACATGGCGGCGTTAAGTTTGAGGTGCACGGTACCTTACTGAAAGCATGTCCTTTCACATCATCAAATATTTACACTTAGTTTATACCATATGCTGCAAAATTCTTGAATCGTCGCACTGTTTTTTTTTACTATTTAGTAAGTAACTGAACTGAGATTATTTTATTTGCTTTCAGGAGAGTTTGATTACCCATGTCATTTATAAAAATACCGCGCGCATCCAAATCTCAAAACGTTGCTAGTATTAAGCCACTGCAAAGCGGCACTTAGCCCATTTCCACTTGTGCTCTATACACAAGGGTACTCTAAAGCTATCTACTAATTTTGACATTGGAATTAGTAGCTTACAGATACTCAACATGTCGCTTTCCCACTATTAATCCTACACTTGACTGGAAGCACGCAGTAATTTAACCAAACTGTAAGTGTTGAGTGCGCAGAAGGCATATGTCTCGATTGTTAAATAAGTCGTAAAATAGACGTAAAATCAATTGGTTTGTACTTTTAAAGCTTATAGAGGTAATTTCTCAACATGGAGCAAGATGCCGTTGTGAACATAAAATTACGCTTCTCGGTAGAAAGTGTGATATTAATATTACATATTTATTTATTTAAATCTCACAGTAAATTAGCTCTTGAGCTGACAGACAGCATTATGCGACAGGAACAATATTTTGAATGCGCACAATCGAACAAGGGAAATAATTTGTGAAATGTACCTACTGAAGAGGAAACCATATAAATTGTATTTATATTAAGATTCGGGAAATGATAGTGGCCAAGTTATGAAGCACACTTAAAAATAGCCCGTCCGGTGACTTCACTAGTTTTCAAAGTTCTTGACGAGAAATATTGAACATATCGATGCGGACATAGTAACCCACTATAAGCTGTGTAGCAGAGCGGTGTCAGATGTGCACGCCGAAGTGGTTTTAACTTTTAAAGAAATCATATTTGATAGACACACAAAAAAAGAAGACTAAGAACAATTATGGCACACATATAAGCTATTATTGGTGATAATTGTTGGGGATACTGCTCGTGGAAGTTTAAACGGTAAAAAATTGGGTTGTTGGGATATTTGTACAGCGTGTAGTTGGTCAGCCATTTTTAAAGTTGCGACGAGTCACTCGCTGTAGATGAGCAATTTAGCCAGTGCGGTACAACCGCTAGCCTGGGGTCTTTAACGTGCACCACGCAGTAGTGATACACGACCGCACGCCGGTACCGATGCTCATCTACATGGCTATTGCACGGCGGCAATACTTATGTCCAGCCTCACCCGGTCAATCAGCTCTCGTATCATGCCGTTCCACTCGCCAGAGGAAGTTTTGGAGCCGTACAGTCCGTCCTTGACTAAGTGAAGTGAATACTGAAATCCTATCTTCTTGGCCAGGGCGTCCATCAGGTCGACGCAATAGCCTTCGAAGCGATCATTTCCCACTCTGAGGTGGGCATCCTTCTTGAGCATTGTGTACGGAGGGTTCTGCCGAAGAAACAAAATTTCCGGATAAGTTTATGACTTTCAATTAGACCACAACAAGAACATGCACGTCAAACACGAACCGGGTCTGCACAAGTTCGGACCCATATATCGAGTAATGCGGATTCTTGGACGAGTTGGTACTGAAACCTTGAGAACTTGATAGAGCTTCAAGACAGGGACAAAAGTAAGAATGAGACCCCGTATATCTAGGTCTTCGATCTATAGTATGTACAAGAACTTGCTGTTCGTTTTCACACGAATGTGCAGTGCTGTGTTAATAACCGACCAAAACTAAGACGCCTGGGCTTTGGGAAAGTTTTTTTTGTTTTTGTTTTTATTCTTACCTTGGTCTGGAGACTTCCGAAAATATCATTGAATTAACTTTAGAGTTTCATTAAGCGAAGGTAAAATAAAGCACATAACAAATAAACGCTACGGCATAGTTCCTAAATTTTATTGAGTAGAAACCGAAATTTAAGAGTTTGTCATAAATACCAAAGAGGTAATTAGTCGCAAAATAAAAAGACTGATGTGACTCATAAAACAAGTTTTATAACGCTTTTACTCTTTAAACCGTGATTAAAGTCTGACATCAGCGCTTATAGTTTCCCGTAAAGACTTGCATTTTTACGTGCAAATATTTAAATTTTAAATACTTTCGGATGCAATACCTACCCGTTTTTAAAGTTTGCTCTGCAAGGTTTAAAATATGAACTGCCTCATTCGATCGTTATATAATATTTTTGTATATTTAGAACAATAATCAAACTATATATTTTAGTAAAGTCGTCTTTTTACGCCCACGCCGCAGAAATCACATAGTCTAAGACGATAAGTATGTTGAGAAATACAAAAACGTAAATTTACTAAAGGCTTGAATTGAGCAACCTTATGTATAGACCTCTCATAAAATATATGCTGAGCCAAAAAAGTGAAAGGAAACCACTACTTAAATATTTAGGTTTGCGATTCGAGCTGGTCGGTGCATATTTCGAAAATAGAACACATCGCACAAACGACGAGGACTCAAGGAAATAGGACAGGGGACTAGCGCTGAGTTTTAACCGGTATGTTTCATGGAAAGAAAAAAACAAAACCGCAGAGATAAAAAAGACTCAGTCCTTTTTTATTAGCACGTGCCACGGAAGGCAATCTCCAATCAAAGCAAGTGAACCGATGTTTGTCTGACACTTTGGTCCACCCCTTTTGATTGCTTAAGCTTCTATAAATTATCTGGCGCTCTCATAACCGCCCCCTTCAGTGATGCTCACGTTATCAAAGTCAGCGGCTCTCCCACGACCTGCACAGTGTCCTCCATGTCCAAACTCTCACACACTTAAAAAGTAGCACTTAGGTATGATGTACCCATGGTGTTTTTGACACCATCAAAATTGGCGCAACTGTGCCCAGAGTTGCAAACAAGCGTGGCAATAAGCAGACATGTTCAGTAAAAAAAATATATATATATATATATTTATATATATATATATATATAAGGGTGTTCCAGAGACGTAGGCCAAATCGCTCCTGCGAAAACTCCTCATCGCAACAAAACAAAAAGGCTTGTGGCATTTTGGTTTTAGAACTAGAAGCCCATTCAGGAAAATTATTAAAGTCCGGGATAATTAAGTTGTTAATTATTTTTTGCGTAATTCACTTTTTTAATATTGTGTTTAAGGGCATGGTTTAAATTATAAAATTGCTCAGCATCATTGAAAAACACTAAATCAACAAATTGCAGAATGTTAGAAAGCACGCGAAGCATTTTACGGCTTTCTGAAAAACCGCACAAATTCGACGGGTTTTAAGTTTCGGTTTGCTATCGGAGCGCATCTCGGCTCCGGCGGCACCGCACCCCATGGAAAGATAGTGCATGCAACCTCTGCTGCGCTGTCATCACGCGACGCAGCAGAGTCTGGTTGCACTATCTCTCCACGGGGCGCGGTGACACCGGGGCCGAGATGCGCTCCGATAGCAAACCGAAACTTAACAACCCGTCGAATTTGTGCGAACTTTCAGAAAGCCGTAAAATGCTTCGCGCGCCTTCTATCGTTCTGCAATTTGTTGATTTATTGTTTTTCGATGATGCTGAGCAATTTTCTAATTTAAACTATGCCCTTAAACACAATATTCAAAAAGTTAATTACACAAAAATAATTAGCAACTTAATTATCCCGACTTTCATGATTTTTCCTAAATGGGCCCCTGGCCCAGAACCAAAACGCCACAAGCCTTTTTTTTGTTGCGATGAGTAGTTTTCACAGAAGCGATTTGGCCTGCGTTCTCTGAAACACCCTGCATATATACAGTATATCGCTATCATACCCTGAGGTTGATGGGGCCCGCCGTGACACCGCTATCCTGTTCTTGGCAGTTTTGCGACATATATATATATATATATATATATATATATATATATATATATATATATATATATATATATATATATATATATATACCGGGTGTTATTTTTTATTCGAAACAGATTTATTTTAAAAAAGCCGTGAAAGTTACACTTATGCTGCTTGTGGAGGTGAGTTATACGGCCAGGGGGACATATTATAGGGGCTAATCGTAACGATCAATTGGTCAATTAATTAAAATTCGTTAATTAACTTTTTAATTAATTAAAATAGACATATGGTTCCAATTAGAAACTTGCACAGCGTCACCGAAAACCACTAAATCAGTCATTTTCAGTAATACTTGGAGCGCGTGACAAGCGTAGTAGTGCACTGAAGTTACCGACTCGTGGAGCAGGTACAAGGCTGAGGCTGAGATAAGAGACGGCAAAATCGCGCGGGCGCCTTATCGCAACCTCTAGCCTTTGTCTGCTCCACGAGTGGTAACTTTAGTGCACTACTACGCTTCTCACGCGCTTGAAAGTCTTTCTGAAAATGACTGATTTAGGGATTTTTGATGACGCTGAGCAAGTTTCTAATTGGAACCATATGTCTATTTTCATTAATTAAAAAGTTAATTATCAGAATTTTAATTAATTAGCCAACTGATCGTTACGATTAGCCCCTATAATATGTCCCCTGGCCGTATAACTCACCTCCACAAGCAGCATAAGTGTAACTTTTCACGGCTTTTTAAATAAATCTGTTTCGAATAATAACACTATATACTGTATATATATATATATGTATATATATATATATATATATATATACCGGGTGTTATTTTTTATTCGAAACAGATTTATTTAAAAAAAGCCGATGTATATATATAAATATATATATATATATGTATATATATATATATATATATATATATGTATATATGTATGTAGAAGGTGAAGACGACGGGGCAGTGGCGCGCACGAGCCATCGCGAGCCAGGCCCCACGTGCCGGCTCGGCCTCCATAAAATCGTATGTCTGTTCTATCATCGTGTACTGTCCTGTCCTTTCTGCTGCCGTCAGCATCACCCTAACAGTAAGGTGGAGGTGCGGAGCCATACTCATCTTCTTCATTGAACATCGGCGCCGCCATGATCCTGTGAACCCGCCTCGTTGAGGCAGCCATCCGCAGCAGCAGACCAAACACCAGCCCATGGCTCTGTCGTCCAGCCCCCGCCCAGACGCCATGACAAGACGAATATCAGACGAAGCCGACAGACGATCCCCCGCCCCTATCCCCAGCCCCCGACGTTCCGACGCTTCTCAGAGACGTGAGTCCCCCAGCCCGGATTGTGCCGTCGTGTGGCTGGTGCAGAGGTCTGTGACGCTGCGGAAGAGGCCGAAACTCAACGTCTCCATCTTCATCCTCACCCTCGCTGTCGGCAGCGGTCCTCTGTTCTTCTGTGTGTGTGGCTTTATAAGTGTGCTTCATGTGTTCATTTATTCACTGGCCGGGTCGGCCGTTTTCCTCGGAGGGAGGTACTGTGAGGAAGGTGAAGACGACGGGGCAGTGGCGCGCACGACCATCGCGAGCCAGGCCCCACGTGCCGGCTCGGCCTCCATAAATCGTATGTCTGTTCTATCATCGTGTACTGTCCTGTCCTTTCTGCTGCCGACAGCATCACCCTAACAACATATATATATATATATATATATATATATAGAGAGAGAGAGAGAGAGAGAGAGATATTGTGCTGCAGTAGTTTCCAGATTCAACTGATTTGTGGACGAGCGTACATCGGCCAGGCAGGAAGGTGCATAAACCTGACAAAAAGTGAGCAGCACTGGTCCCTGCGATCGACAGCGGGGGGTATTTTTTGTACGCTGTGCAGATTGGGGGTGTCGCCCTCACTTTGCTACCATCGCCATCATTGAAAGGGGGGGGGGGGAGATCAGTGCCCGAGAAAATATAGAAGCTTCTGCATCAAAAGAGGGAAGGACCGATGTGTCACCCATGCATCGGTTAATTTATATTGTAAGGAGATTGCCTTCCTTGGCATGTGTTGATAGACCACGACTGAGCTTTTTTCAAGTGCTCGTTTCTCTTTTTTTCCATTAAACGTAGAAATGGAAATTCAGCGATAGTACTGTATCCTTCTATATCTTTGTTTCCTTGTGGTTTGCGCGCTATGTTCCTTTTTTGAATATTTATCAAATAAGAACGTTTTGTGGCGTTTTTCAGCATATATATGAATCTAATGCAACATTCATTTATTAGTGCTGTTGATATTAAAGGCACAGAGTTCCTAATTACACTTAACGCTTAGGTAACTGCATGAAATGCTAAGTCAGAATAATCTAGGATTTAATAAGTCATTTTTACAAAAACATGCGTAATAATTTGAAAGGATGCCAAAAGTAACTCAAAGTATGCATAACGTGCTTTTAATTGAAAAACAATTATGAGATTTTCACTTTCGCGATTATATATTTTGTCACAAGGAACTTCTATCTTAAGATTTTTTCTGCATTCCTTAAGGTTTACTAACTTTTTAACAATTATTGACAAAACTGCATATGCATGTGTTTCAAGTAATAGTAACTAACGGAAAAATATATTTGTATTGGCCGATAATTATTTATGTTGTTATTGTAAAATCAATTAAAAACCAGCTGAGCAGTTGAAGGTTTTTTTGTATTTTGTTTTCACGAAGGGCTTATCAAAAGATTTTGAGCAAAAACAATGCATCCTATACTTATTTACAGTCAAACGCCTGTATAATCCAAGCGTGTGGGACCGCGATAATTCTTCGTTATACACGTCACTTCGTTATATGCGTCGCGCACATTAATGACCCCAATAAAGCAGATGTACAGGCTATTTCGTGGTAGAAGCGTTCGTTGTAGCGGCATTTGACTGTACATCTTATCAGGAACCACCAAGGTGCCTAATAAAGCGAATGTAAAGAATTGAGGGTAAATGAACCCTTGATGACTTATGCAATTTTTTTTTTTCAATATGGAATGTACAGCTAAAATTCAAATATTTATCGCGAAATCAGTTTTTTTTTTAGTTTATACTAAAGCGTCAAGAAAACCAGCAGATAACTAAATTCGAGGAAGACATGGAGCTTCTGCGAAGTATGGCGGTCCATAAACGTACTGATTGTGCAACAGCTGCAGGTTAGGCGAAGCTGCAATGCGTACGATCATAAACAAACAAAGTCCCGCTGGGCCATCGACATTCTTCGCGTTTTCGGGACCCAGAAACACTCAGCACGCTATCCACCTCTTTCTGAACCTAACTGTTTCAATGTTTTTTGTTTTTTCTTGTTTGGTGTACGGAAAGTTGCAAATTGGAAATATATGTTTATCTTCACCAGATAAGTTATTCGCGCGAAGCTAATAAAAAATAATTATCCGAAACTCTATGGGTCTTGACAAATTGTCCTCATGACAAAAACAAACATGACATCAATCTTTTTTTTTTTGTTAGATGAGTAGATTTTTTTACATGAAAAGCTTGGCCGTCGTTTTGTAAAACGCGCGGTACAATACAATACAATGCAATACAATATTTATTTTGCGTGCTTACCAACAGCCGGTTGGCCTTTGCGGTAAAGCACAATGTAAGACTTACATTTCCGTTAAAAAAAAAATCCTTAATCAAACCGATTTTAGAATCATGCACATGTGTACTGTTCTTTAATAAATGCGTTGCATAACTAACGGCACCGAATAACAACAGACGTTTCACCAGTGATTTATGATTCATGCCAGCGATGATAACGACGAATAAATATCGGAATATTTACGCGCCTGACATGCACACGACACGAGCTGGCACAGATAGTATGAGAAGTATATAGACGATATTCAAACAGCGTAAAAAGTAATCTGCAAAATTGGTTACACCTTCTTGGCACGTGGCCCTGTTTAAAGGGATACTTCAACGAAATTTGAAATATTCCCGTCGTGTTCAAAAATAGGTTGAACATGCTCCACAATATCCGTAAATGACAATCGCACGTTTGTATTTTGATCCTGGTGGCTGTATTTTTCGTTATAAACGGCCCACTCTGGCAAGCGCTCGGAGAAGGCCCAGCGCAATCGTGACGTAAATCGTCTCAAACGAGCAAAGCTACGGCGAGGCTGACGTCGAGAGGATGGCCTAGTCGTTCCAGCCACCGAAGCGGCTGCTTTTGTACGAATTTTGAGTGACGGGTTAATCTTCTATAATCTTGTAGGGGGACAATAGCGACTTCTGCGACACACAAAAAGGATTCTCGGAAAGAGGGGAGTTCCTCCTTTTACCCTTCTCTCGTCGTGGCCGGAGGCGAGACGATTTCCGTCACTAGCTCTCAAGGTTCCTAGACGAGCATTACAAACGAGGCGTTAGCGACATCCACCAGGTGCTCTTTGCTAATCGTTTAATTCGTTTTAAAATTCCTTTTCGAGACTTTTTTAACAAGATATTGGTATGTTCCATGTGATACTGCTCTTTTGGACACATATAGACCAAAAAATGAGCGCCGAAATTTCGTTGTAGTATCCCTTTAAAGGTTTTGAAGGATGTGTCGGCCGATTCTTTTAACAATTCCTTGACTGCAACATTGTATGAGGTAAAGCCGTGCCGCATTTGCATATAGGTTGCTAAACTTCAGCAATAGTATTCTCTTGGCTTATAAATGTATCTTTCCAGATGCACATTGTATTTATATTTAATATTGAACCCAGGTAGCACGCTAGAGAGGCCCTAACTTCGTATAAGTTGGTCAATTCTTAAGGCTTAAAGAAACCATGAAACGATATTGGAATCGTCCAGCGCAAATAGTAAAAAGTTTGAAAAGAATACCAAAACAGAAAAAAATAGAAAGCCAAAATAATTTTCGCCATAGAACTTTTGAAAGAAATACGCACACTTTTATAAATTATTTCCTTCGAAAGCTCTGGCTGTTCAATGCGACGCATCCGCGGTGCCAAAGAACGTCAACCAAATCCACGTCACCTACTTCATCATGTTTCTTGAAAGGTTTCTTAAAGGGGCGGTGCAACGATCTTAAGATTAAAACAATTTGCACCTCATCATGTTTACGTTGTTTATCGTGTCCAAGAGAATACAGAAAACATTTCCTTCATTAAAAAAATGTCGCCATTCCGCTGCATAATCGCAAAGCAAAAGTCGAGCTTCCCCCCCCCCCGCCCCCTGCAGCCGCGAGTGACAGCCTAAGGAGCTACGGCGTGAACCTTATGTGACCTCGCTCCGCTCTAAGCTGCAGCATAACACGCGCTAAAGTCAGCAGAGAGAGAGAATGGCGATTTCCTACCCCATAACGATAACAGGATTGCGTTTCCGCGTTTATTTGTACTTTTAGATATTCCAGACAGCATATCGTCGGTTGATAGAAAGTGAAAACTCTGTAATAGATTATCAAAACTAAACTCGCAATAAGGTTTCAATCGACTGAAGCGTTACTTTAGTTGGGAGCCTAGAAACATATGATTCATTTTATTTTTTACTTATTTTGGATCGTATAGATGCAAGTAAAAGCCAGTTTATTCATTTAAAAATAAACAAATCATGTTTCAATTAAGAACCACTGCATTAACTTAGCATAAAATAAAAAATTGGATTTTGTTTTCTTTGTCGTGAGGGCATTGTAGTGTCTAGGGTAGTATAAAATGGATGTTTCCTTGGACCCGAAAAACTTGCGCCTTACATAGGTCAATCAAAGGAACAGAAATATATCTGAGTGGGGTATAAATATATTTTCATCCGTTTTAAATGCATTGCTATCCCAGGTTATCGGAGTACAAAATATCAAGACGTCAAACGCATGTCTACTAAGATTCATTTAAGAATAAATGGCATCCATCTGATGGGGAGCACAACTCCCGACTTCTTTCCATTTTATACGGAAATGAATTTACTGTTGCCTAAATCTCATTCCCAATGAGCACCTCCCAAATAATTATAGCTAATAATTAGGGTTCAAATTACTTCACTACTCCGGGACTTATAAGGAATATAACTTAGAGAAATCTGTTTACTTAATAAATTGCCTGTCGGGGTGCGTAATGAAGGGTATGTTATGTAGTGAAAAGTAAAGAATGACACGTTTGTTCAGTACGCAATCTTTTAACATCTCCTTCATTAAAAAATGTCGCTATTCCCCTGCATATACGCAAAGCAAAAGTCGAGCTTCCCCCCCCCCCCCCGCCCCCTGCAGCCGCGAGTGACAGCCTGAAGAACTACGGCGTAAAGCTTACATGACCTCGCTCCGCTCTAAGCTGCAGCATAACACCCGCCAAAGTCAGCAGAGAGAGAGAATGGAAGCGTCTTCCGACAGAGCACACGCGAAGCAACACGACACCCCAAATTACGTCACTAGGAGGTGTACCAGGTGTGACCCTGAAAACTGGGAGTGAGTTGAAGGGTACCAAAAATGCCAATATTTATCTTTTTGTTACACAACAACTGGGACACGAAGGCGAAATCAGTTTCCTGTTCTTTTCTTTTGAAGTGTCATATGGAAACTTCCAGAAATGTTTGACCAAAGTCCGGAAATCGTTGCACCCCCCCTTTTAAAGAATATTCTCATCCAGATTTTATAGCATATGTGGAAAATCGAGAAGGATGAAGTGGAAACGACAGCAGGACAATGAAAGACGACGACGAGGCAGGAGGGCTTTCTGTATACCTTGAATTATAAGAACGGCCGATTAAACGGTACGACATTTACTGCTCGGCCTATTTAATTCTTAATCGAGAAAGATCCTCGACATTTTGGTGCCGAAACCCGGGAAACTGCTTCACGACATCATCTCCGAGCCCAGACGAAGCTGCAAATTTACCAGGTACTGGTGATTTTCGTTGCTAACCCTAACAGTGGAACTCGGAGACTTTAACGACGGAGGCAAACCATCGGGATTGTAACGCGAAGATCTTTCAAGAGGGATTCCTGCCAACCAAGCGAAAGCCAATCGACCCTAACGAATCGCAATGGACAGACTGAAGGCGAAGCGTACCACTCGACGAGCCCAAAACACCAGGATCATAAACGACGCTACCACACTGCTGAACAGCCCTGATATAGACCTGAGCAGGCTCATCGGATTCAAAGAACGCCTGACTACGAGCAACGCGGAGCTTGATAGAATTAACGAGGAGTTAGAGCCGCTGCTATCAGCAGAGGAGTTCGAGGACGAGTACGCTGCTGCTGCCGAATATCAAGGCCATGCCGTCATGTTTATTGCGCAGCTTGGCTTCAAGATTGCGGAATTGGAGAACAGTAGACGCCCCATGGTTCAGGCAACAGCAACGACTACGCCCAATGCGCATGACACAGTCTTCAGGATGAGTGGATCCAGACTACCAAAACTGGACATCACAACCTTCAGAGGGGACGTCACCCAGTGGCGGACGTTTTGGGAACAGTATGAAGGAACAATTCACTCAAATCGCACGTTGTCAACGACGGATAAATTTCATTATTTGCGCCGCTACCTGACTGGAGACGCAGCAGCTGCAATAGCAGGACTACCCACAACGGAAGCGTGCTATGCTGATGCCATTCAACTACTAAAGCAACGTTTCGGTGATCAAAAGAGGATAGAGCAAGTACACCTGGCGGCCCTTCGAAATCTTCCCCGTGTTCGATCTTCTACAGACACCATGGGTCTGAGGAACTTGTACGACACTACGCAGCTGAACATTCGAGCTCTCAACTCACTAAACGTGCCGACCGGAAGTTTCGCGGCCATGCTTTGCGATATTCTCATCACATCAATGCCTCATGACATTGTGGTGCAATACCACAGACAAGTTTCATACAAGGCTCCAAACAACGCAGCAGCAGAGGAGGGCAACGCCACTTCATCACCTGCATCTACATCTACATCAGAACTCGACGAGATGCTACAATTTCTTCGAATTGAAGTGGAAAGCAGGGAAAGGAGCAACTACAGCGGAGCCCGTGCGAACGAGCGAAAGCAAGAATCTCGTGCGTCTGCTTCGGCGCTTCACAGCTCACATAGTTCTCAGCAAACAACAGGCGAGTGCTATTTCTGCCATTCAAAAAGGCACGCCACACATTCTTGCGACTCTGAGAAGACTCTTGTGGAGAAGAAGAAGTTACTGGGAAAAGACATGAGATGTTTCCGCTGCACCGTCAAAGGACATCGCGCAAGAGATTGCAAAAGGCAGTTACGGTGCCCAAATTGTAACGGACGACACGCGATAACGATGTGTGATCCGTCATTCGCCCGGACGAGGAAGGAAAACACGAAGAAAGACTCAGTCGTTTGCGTGTCTTCCTCTGATCCTAAGCACAAGACTTCTACTGAGCTAGCTGATAGCAATAACATCCACCTACAAACATTTCGTGCGTGGGCCATCAGTGAAATAGGCAGTAGCTATATCAGAGGCATCATTGATGGAGGCAGTCAACGGTCATTCATCACAGAAGATATCGCACGCTGCCTAAATCTCAGAATCTTAAGAAAGACGAAGCTAGCACTAAATACGTTTGCTAGCACCTCAAGCAAAACCTTGCACCATAGCAATGTTGTTGAGGTTCGAATAAGAAGCCAGTATAACGAAACTGAGTGCACAATCGAGGCAATTACCATACCGGTAATTTGCCAGGATATAGCTACTTTAATTGCCGACGACACTTTCGCCCGTTTTCTGAGGGATCAGAAGAGAAATCTCGCTGATGACATAGTATTTTCTGGCGTACAAGGAACACCTGGAATAAGTCTTCTCATCGGATCAGATCAACTATGGAAGCTTGTAACAGGTGAAATCATTAGATCCAAGGAAAGCAGTGGATTGGTAGCCCTAAACACTGCGATGGGATGGACTCTCCAAGGACCCTCGATACAAAAGGGAATACTATTAAAAACGACCCTGATTGTGAGCGTCCTCAGCGCACAAACTATGACCGACGAGGAAACAGCGACCCAAACTCTCCAGGCTTTTTGGGAACTTGACAGCATGGGAATCACAGACGTGGAGACATCTAACACTCAACAGAGTGTAGTATCGCGCTTTGACAAGAGCATTGTCAAGGTTGGTGAAAGGTACCAAGTAGCATTGCCCTGGAAAGAAGACTGTGTGGAGGTGTTGAAGGATAATCGACAGATAGCTCTGACTCGCCTACACCGCCTGATCAAACGAATTTCGATCCAGGACGATCTACTTCGGCGTTATGACGAGGCAATACGCCAGTATATGAAGATGGGACATGCGGAACTGGTACCGCTCGGCCAGCACGATCAAGATGAGACACGAACATATTACATGCCACATCGAGAAATCCTCAAAGAAGAGTCTGTTACTACAAAGTTGAGGGTGGTGTTTGACGCTTCATCTCACGAAAAAGGGTGCGAACCGCTTAATCACTTCCTCGAAAAAGGTCCTAACCTGAATCCAGAAATACTTCAAATCCTTCTTCGCTTTAGAGCGCATCCGATTGTACTAACTGCAGACATCGAGAAAGCGTTTCTACAAATCGAAGTGAAAAAGGAAGATCGCAACGCATTCAGGTTCCTGTGGTTTGAAGACGAGCTTCTTTCCCAGATGAAATTTAAAAACATTCAGGAATGGCGGATGACAAGAGTTCCTTTCGGAGCGACGTCGAGTCCGTTTATGTTGTCTGCAACAATACAGCACCATCTGAAGAACGTCAATAGAGATCAAGAGAGCATTGCCAAAATATTGCAGAGCTCATTCTACGTGGACGATCTTCTTGTGGGTGCGGATACGCTGGAAGAAGCAACCGAATTGTACAAAACCTCCAAGATCATCATGAAGGATGCAGGCATGACGCTAAGAAAATGGTCTTCTAACGATGCTGAACTGCAACAAATTATGGATGAAATAGAGACAGACGTGATAGCAGAAGACACTGACAGAAGATTCTCGAGGATCTCGAAAGTATTGGGGATGACTTGGGACAAGGTCAACGATTGCTTCAAATTCTCAGTGGATAGTCTTATCTCATTTCTACAAAACAAACGAGACACTAAACGGTATGTGCTACAAGCAGCGTCACGAGTCTTCGATCCAATGGGATTGATTACACCATTCACGA
>JAZHYW010018854.1:0-19070 GCA_037355805.1 Ixodes ricinus | reverse complement strand
CAAGTCTGGTGGGGTACTGCAGTATCGGCCGAACATCTGCTGCCGCATCATCGTGGCCTGTGTTGTCCTGCACAACTATTGCAGGCGGCACCATGTCTCCCTCGATGAACCGCTAGGTAACATTATTGCAAAGTCACACTTTGATACGTTTTTCCACGATACTTGCACACATTTCCTCACCTCACACTCACAGTCCTCAATGTTTCGGGGCTCCCTACATGTAAACAATACCGTAATATCCTGAGAGATTACCCATCCCTAAAGATAGCCCATCCTGATTTGTAGCATGATTTTTAATTTATTAATTGCTAAAGTTAAACTGACTTTTGAATGCCGAAAGTTAGCTCACCCCCTAGTTTCAGTTAATGTGCTCTGTTATAGGTGAGGTATCTCTCAAGATATTGTGGTAGTGTGATCACTAAATGAATCTACATTTTCAATTGCGATTTTTTTTTTTGGCATGGAAAGTCTGTTTGATTGATGCATGCGGCACCATGTCTCCCTTAATGAAATGCTAGGTAACATAATTGCAGGGTTACACAATTGAGAGGTTTCTGTTGGCCCCTTCTTCATTAGTTACATTCTTCCCAAGTTCATTGATTCTGCCGCATACAACAGCAGGCCTTTCTAGTTGCAATCACACAAATGCCAGTGTGGTGTCGCATGCCTTGCACCGACGCTCTTGTTGGATCACAGGAGCCGTCCCTTGGTATGATTTGCTAATGTCATCGTGAAACGGAGTCCAGCAGTCGTGACACTGCACTGGCCACATTTCTCATCTACCCTAGACCAGCATTGCGACGCAGAAGCAGACCAACATTACGCTGTCTAAAGAAATACTATACTTATACGAAAACCATACGCCTCTAACGTGCAAAATGCGTGCCATGAGCGAGCTCTGGAGAAGCAACGTGGCACCTCGGGAGCTCTGGCAGTGCTGTGGTACTATTTGCTTCCAAGGGCTGCGCGAGGCATGCATTGCATTGCCACAGTTGATGCCACTTGTACACTGATGCAATTAAATGATGAAACAAATTTCAATGCATTTCTATTGCATGCCTATTTTCAGTAACTAGACATAAACATTCATTATACTAATAGTCGGTGACAGGTTAAGAGTGAAGTGGAAGCTTCTCCCCCTCTTGCCACTGTAGCAGAGCAAACTCTGGAGAGGAGGTCACCTCCTCTCCAGCTTTCAATCCACCGAAGGGAAGGAGGTGGGAGGAGCTTCCACTTCACTCTTAACCTGTCACCGACTACAGTGAGCATTTCTCGTATCAAAAAGCGATATTATTGAGGAAACTTGCCAATTACTGTCCTTTTCTTTGCAGTTGACCTGTCGGAGGACGAAGAGGAGGAGGAGGAAGAGGAAGACGAGGACGAGGAGAACAACAACGGTCCCAGAGCCACAAGAACAAGAAGAGCACGACCCATGGTAGCGGGCACAGCTGCCAGGAGTGCCCTTGTCCGCAATGCTTTTACATGAGCCAGAGCCGTGAGCCACTAGCTACTTTCACGAGCTGGACAAAAGTGGGTTTTTTAAGTGAATTTTTAACTAGTTTTTCTATTTGAACAATGACGCTCTTTAAGCCCAAGAAGAGGTATAGTTGCAACTGTTGAAGTTTTCATGTTCTGTGTCATCAAGAAAAAGTTGTGTATCACTACTGCATGATGCACGTTAAAAACCCCAGGTTAACAGTGCCACTGCCCTGGCCAAGTTGCTCATCTACAGCTAAGAGACAAGTTGCCCCTCTCGATGGCGTCCTAACATCATACTGTATAAACATTCAAAAAAAGACAATTTTGACTTTTTGTACGTGGAACATTGTCAAACCATTATTTTAAAGGAAAGAATGTATGTACTAGGCAACGTCCTGTGTATATACTTTTAAGAAATATTTATTGCACTTTAAAAAACATGTACTGCACATTAAAAAACATGTATTGCACTTTACAAAAACAATTATTGCACTTCAAGATTAGTTCACACTCTTTCTGATGCTATATTACGATTTAAAAACTTACTACTTCTCATAACCACGGCAACCAGCGATGAAATGCTCGTTGCATTGCTGGTTGCTGTGGTTATAAGTGGTCGTGAGAGTTTGTATCGTAATGTAGTGTGCGAAATGATGCAGTGTGAGTTGGTCTTCACTCTCGCTTCTCGAATAATGCCTTCTTCATTAGCCAACAATGTTGTTATCCACAAACTTTACACCGTACTTGTATGACTTAAGTGCCACAAGCTGTTGCAGTGCTAATAGTTGCCCCTGCTGCGCAAGAGTTATCTCGTCGAGCCGTGCGAGAATCGCTCGTTGGGATTCCAAAATTTCCCGCCCGGTGTCTTCGCTGCTGTCTGTAATGAAATATTGATTTGTCACTTTTTCAATATGAGTGGAAATTTTGTAACATGTATAGGTGAGCTCTGATGGCACCTGCACACATCCCCAAAGTATTAAGCTTCATGTCTTTGTACATTTTATGCAAGCTTTACGAAAGAGGTGGAACATAAGGCATAGTAAAGATTATTTAAATTATTTTTCCTCTGTTGTGAAGGATCTACATGAGGCATTGAAAACAAAATATACACTGATATAGTTCCCCTGGTGGAATGAATGGGTTTATTATGCGTTACATCTCTTTCTATTGTTCTCAACAAACAACTTAGCACATTATGCTGCAAGTGAGGGTAAAGAAGCAGGTCACAGCATTAATGTATGCTGCCATAGCTGGTGAATCACGGAAACTGGGAATTGAAGCACCATATTTCACAAACATGCAGGCCAAGTCGTAACAATGAAATAGAAATAATCATCTATCTTTGTCCTTTGCAATCATATCTATCTTGTTACATGTTATACTGGGCTGTTCTAAGCATACTTACTTTGCCGACCTCTTGGGGGAGTCCCAGTGCCACTCTCCGCATTCGGGGGATTGGCGATTTGGGCAGCTGCTGCCCGAGCAGCCATGGCTCTCGCTGCTGCAATTTGTCTCCCTCTGTGTCTCTGAGTGCCTTTGAAATCAATAAAAGAATTGTAGTCTCACATACCATGGGAATACCCTGTAAAGCCTTAGACCCTATCGTACGACAAGCCAATACCACCTGAAACACAAGGCATGTGCATTACCTCCTGAAACGGCATAACTAGTTGATCCAGTCAGCACCATCTAGCTTGCGTTTGCATCCATGATGCGCACATGTCGCCCCTCAGTGAGTGCAATGCTGGCGTGCAGGGTCACCACATTGCCACATACTCTTGTTGAGCTTTGCCATGTATTCTGCTTGGGGTGGGTTGGAGACTTGCTAGTAATGACGTCATGCACGGGTGGTATTGGACAAACACTGATATTTGCTTGCCCACCACAGACTACGAAAAGTCAAATATGACATTAATAAAGAAATTTCCAGGAACCTAGACATTTATTATCAAGGTTTTCTGTTGTTGTGCAGACCTAAATAACAGCACCGTAATAAGCAAAAATGGGAACCAGCTAACGTGGGGGATTACTGAGGCTGAGAGGAGAGCCAGGTTAGATGACAAACGTGCGAGCGTTTCTTATTTAGTTTCATTGGGGACTATCTTGCGACTAAGAGACGCTAGCAAAGGGTTTTGAATTGTTCCATTTAACGGCACGGAAGAGGAAGAAGAAACATACCGCTCGGTTGCTAGCTAACACTGTGCAAGTGTCCTCTCTTGTGCTACTGTTTTTTTAAATGTGATTGTCTTGTGCGCTGTTACATCCAAGGATGAACAATCAAGCCTCCATCTTAACAAGACAAAATAAGCTATTCGACAATCTTTCTTCATTACTGAATTACATTCGCTGTTGAGCTTGCAAGGCACTGCATACAACATTTTCACAGGACCAGTCGATCACCTGTCTGATTGCCTGGCCCTGGACATGAGTATGCAGAAAGCTTTATCAGATGATGCAAGACCAACAGTGGCTGGTCCAACAGAGTTTCTTTTTAGGACATTTTTTATCATTATTTTTTCCCGATTTATTTCTGGAAAAAAACCAGCTCAGGGGTTAATTTTTCGGGCTTATTGGTGTATACGCCAAAAACATAGAACCCTAGCTAGAGTAAACCGAATTGAGCATTCCTGTGTGAAACAATGAATGTTCTCGTGTGCAATGTGAACATTTTTATACACCAACATTTAACCATAGTGTGGTTCATAGTAACTCACTCTGGTCAGACAGCTGCGTTTCCACAGTTTCGCTAGAAAAGAAGTAACGGAAGGTGTCACTGCACATAGAGATCATACTCTTTTTTTCATTGATCCCCTTACCTTGCTAGGGTCATGTCACCCATATCTGAAGCGCTACTCGGCCCAGCATCTGAATCTATAATGAAAACTGAAAATGCATTGCAATCATCTCGCAAACTCGTGAAAACTCGACATTAGAACTCACCTGCAGGGAGATCACTGTAGGGGAGATCACCTGCGAAGTGCGGGGGGACGCAGAAACATCTGCATGGATAGTTAGATCACGCAAAGCAAACGTATCACTTAACAGCTTTTCTTATACAAGTGATCGACAATGGCCCTGGGTTGAAACTCTGTTTGAGCTCGCTCTCACGGGCTTTGTCAAGAACTTAGGACTCACCCAACTGCTGCACCCCGATGTCAAACCCGCCGTCGATGCCGAGTACAACATCATCATGGAGGAGGCTGATTACGCGCTCTTCGGCGCCGGTAAGCGGCGGCTCCCCGGGCCACCCCCGTCGCATTCTGACTTCGCCGTACAGCGGCCCCTGCGCAAAGCGACATGGTGATAAACACAGATTCTAGCTGTACAGAAAATATGCCGATTCTTACCGCGAATCTTGTTGGCGCTTTTGTGGTCGGACCACTTCTTTTTATTTCGGCCACATCTCTCCGGATCCCGGATACAGCGAAAAGCGACGCGGTGATTCGGTCCCACGCCCGCTGCTTCGCCCGGGCGCCGTGCGGACCGTCACCTTTTGCGTCAATCGCTACTTTGTTGGCCTCGTAGCCGTCGACCAATGCCTCGATTTCAGCGTCCGTAAAATTGGGCATTCGAACGCGTTTTTGGGGAGGTTGCGCCGACATGTTCAGCACGGAGCGCATATGAGCGAGCACGTTGTCGCGCTGGTTCTTCAAACAACACGCTGTGATGGAGCTCTCCGATTGGCTGTTGGAGCTGCCCGACACGCTGTCGCCATAGCAACAGCTCGCTCTCGCAACACTCGGGAACTGGCGAGACACCGGAAGTCGTCATTCGAGCGTAAGAAGATTTCGCTTTCCTCCTCTCACTTAAGAAGGCGTTCGTGAATACCGATTTCGCCTCCTCTTACGATGTGCGTAACTTACGAACTTCTTAGCTAAGTTGTCGTAGCCTAAGAAGCTCTTCGTGAATCCTGGCCTCTGATGTAGATTATTGCTGAAATAAGTGCACCCTGAGTAAACAATTGTGGGGGTGTAGCTCAGTGGTAGAGCGCTCGCTTCGCATGTGAGAGGCCCCGGGTTCGAACCCCGGCACCTCCAGGAAAGTATTTCCTCTTACTTCCGTGACAGTATTTTTTTTCACAGCGGTCGGACAGATGCACATCCACCTCTAACAGCTACGTGGCAGGTTCCTTTTTTTAAATCTTCCGATGTAGATTATGGTTGAAATAAGACACCCTGAGTAAACAAATAGTTCGGGGTGTAGCTCAGTGGTAGAGCGTTCGCTTTGCATGTGAAAGGCCCCGGGTTCGATCCCCGGCACCTCCACTTGTTTTTGCCAGCTGACATTCTGTCAGCTCACAAATTAAAAATGAAATTTTGCATCTTTCTAATTTAATTTTTATTTTTGTTTATAAAAAATAAAATACGTAAAAGGTGTTTTATGGGGTTGTGAACCCGTTTGAAGTTTAGCAGCAGGGCAAGTTTTTCGATATACGAACAAAACACGCTAGCACGCGTAGAAGGTGGTTGACAATGATGGTATTGTGGGTTGGACCGTGTGGTCTCTTGTGAATGTGTATGTGCTTTGTATTTGAAAATGCTTTCAACAAAGTAGATCTCTGCGTAGAAGGTGGTTGGGTGTGGCTTTGTGGGTATATGATAGGATGCTTGAGAAATAAACCAGTTAGCGGAGTTTATGGTGTTTCCTTCTGTGCCTGTTTCTTCGACTAAAAGGTTTTTTCCTTTTCTGCACCACAGCCTGAAATGTTAAACGACATGATTAGCTACCACCAGCTCACCTGCGCGCTTCATTAAAATAACATCATATTTACCAAATACCAAAATATTACAAAAAACACAGAAGGCAAAACAAAAAGTTCACTCACAAGAAACAACTATATACACAAATACAAAAGACTCCAAAAAATAAATACAAAAAAGCAACAGAAAAAGAAAAGCGCGTACACACGTTTTTTTAGATATTATACAAAAATACAACCTTTTAACAAAAAATAAATGTACGCCTTTTAATATAAAACGCTTTTATATATAAAAATATTCATCATACACAACGTCCGACAGAATTATAGGAAGTGCATCAATAATTTCCTTCCCATATTACATACAGTGAATATTATTAGTAAGTGAATAATTAGGTAATGAGGGCAGACCATATGCGATTGACTGAGAAGTGTGATTAGTACGAGCTCGGGGTATGATCCATCTTTCCGAAAGGCGCGGGTTGATGCGATAAGGATTTTCGGAGAGCTTCGCGATCTCACGCAAAAACAAAATAGGGTCAGAAGATAAAAACCGGATACTTTTCAGCTGTAATTACTTTATATTGGCCGAATAGGGGCTTTGTATGAGCCATATAGTGCTCATATAGTAGTCAAATAGTGCATCTTAAAAAAATGTGTTAGAAACTTATCGTAGTTTACTTTAAAGGTACATTGTATTCATAGTTTTTCACTTCAAGCTACATTGCACCTGGTGTACTTGTTACTTTACTTGAACTACATGACCTCTGATTTACTTTGTACTTTAAATCAAGTACTAGACGTATAAGGTGTCTGAAGTCACCAGGCTCGATCTAAAATGGACCGTAAAAATGGACGCCTGCACGAAGTAATTTAAACTTTGCGTCAAAGGTGTATTCCACAGGTCCGTGTTTTCTTGTAAAATTACAAAGCGTAGCTTCCTTTCTGTAAAAAATAGGGCTAAAAAACTTGCCAGAATCAACGGCGGGCGACAACGCAGATGACTGAGTCGAGGTGGTGGGGCGCGTCACCTCGACACCTCGATTCAGACACCCTATACTCTACCTAACATTGCGTTTCTAGAAGTTCACACCGGGTGTTTGCCGAACGTAAATAGAAACACCTCCCCCGCGTTTCTGATACCGATTTAAACAAAAATTGTTACTCTTCTAAGACATACATATCATCGTCGTCATGATACCATGTTTCAGTGAACAAAAAAAAAAAACAACGTCGACCAGGATGGAAAATGAGATATTAAGGTATCTATTGCATCCATTTTATTTTTGAGAAAACGCACATTGGGATAAAAGGCTGATAGACTGTTTCCAGTTTCTAAATGTTCTATTACATCTGATGGCAAAATAAAGTCGGCTGATACCGTTTAGCCATGTAGAGTGATATACTAGCTTGCATCAATTGTTAGCAAATTTTGGCAAGATCATCTTCATTCATAAGTTGAATACTCAGGGCACCGTCAGATTTTTTTTTGCGAAGATCTTTCCATTTGTTTATTTACACAGATTTCCAGAGAAATTCTTCCTTTCGGCCGATAGCTCGGCCAAGCAAACGTTTGAGGGCTGGGCATAAATGCTGATTTATAACAAACTGTCACAGTCGGTGACAAACCAAAATCAACTGATGTGATACGTCTTTTTTTTTTTTGCTTTTTCAAGTGCAACACAGCATTTTGTTTACGGCGGGATGCAACCTGGATTATGATGTTACTTTCCCCAGCGATACATGTTGGTACACGATGACGCACTTCGACGTCGGAGTGCGCTATCGAATCACCGATAAGGTCACCGATCTGGGTCAGAACGGCTTCAAGAGTTTCATTGTGACGTTTTGTAAGGCCTTTAATCTCGAAGTTTGCATTTCGTGTACATAGATCCCTTACGAAAGCAACGTGACGATCATTAGAAGGTCGGAACCACTGCACAATGGCGGAACATCTGACATCGTGCAAGGTGCAAGTCATTCCATAAGGTAGCAAACGTCGGTGCGTGGCCAACGCTAGGAGCCGACGAGGCAATCAAATAGCGTCGAAAGTGCAACGTCACTGCACTCATCACCTTTTTCTGTGGGTGTGCGTTCGCTTCCTTATCCAACGCCAACGTTACTAGATCCAACTCAGTTGTGGAACTCCGCTCCCGAGGGGGTCCCTTTGCGTGGCGCCTGTCAGAGGGCGCGCGCTCCGCATTAATACTCGCTATCATCATCATTGACGGCGCGGTTCTGGCCTTTCTTACGGATAACAGCAGCAGACAACTTTCAAATTGTTTCTGCTGCTGTTGGTAGTCACATTTTTACTTTTTACTGGCGAAAGGGCAAAAACTAACCCAAAACCATGCTGAACCTCGAGAGGAGTCGGGACTCAAAAGCAGCCGCGGAGCAGTAGCAGACGAAAACGCGTGGATTAATGCGCCGGCAGCGCCACCTAGCTGCAAAAAAATCGGACACGGTTTCGGACCCCCTCCAATGTACAGCGTTTATGGGAAGTTCCATAACTGAGTTGATCTAGTAACGGTGATCCAACGCAAGGCATAAAGTGTGCCGTGACGTTGCGGTTTTCGGTCCGCCATTGTGCAGGGATTCCGCAGCTGCGAACAGAGGGCGGTCTTTCGAAAGGGCTGTACTGTTAACAAAGTAGCAGCCTAGTCCGGCACTGCCTCACGTCTTTTTGTATAGTTTCGTTTGTTTGACGAAGGCTGTTGTTATGCTTTTTTTTTAAAGTTCACATTTTCCTTTAGAACATCATCTATCTTCTGCTTCATTTGTTCGAACTGGCCGTTCATGAATTCCATGCCAGACTTAACACCGTGGAGGTCAGCCCTGATGTCCCTGACGAAGGAGTCTTTCAGCGTTCTAACTTCTTTCTTCAACTCCTCCTTTAACTCACCGAACAGTTTTCTGTTTGTTTTAGGGTTTTCTGCTGTCCGGGTATACGTTTGGTAAAATTTTGAGGGCTTTTTTTTAATTTACTTTTAGTGAAATCCGGGCTTTTGCCAGAAGATATTTTTTATCATATATTCGGTGTTTATAAGATTTCACTTGTTTGAAATCCTTCAGTTCTTCACAATTTGACATTTATTGTAAATTAATCGTGTTATATTTTCAACCCTCTAAGATTATGAATGTAAAAAGATAATGCTAGCAAAAAACGCAAGAAATGTGAGAGCAAGCTATACTTTAACTTTGAAGCAAATACTTTGATACCACAAGAACCTGGCACTACTCACGAAAATCAGGCTTCGTTGTAATAAATTCAGGCACACTGGGCAAGGTTTTTGTTACTGCACCTATGAACACTTGGACAAATCAGGCCTTGTGGTAATATATCCATGCACACTGAACGAGGATTTTGTTGCTGATCTTTTGGACATGTGGAGTTAGGCCTAATAATATGAACAATAGAGACAAGCGCACTGGGCAAAGGTCTTTTTTTGTTGCTTCAATGAACGTTTGAGCAGATCAGGCCTTATGGTAATAAATTCAAGCTTACTGGGCAAAATTTTAGTTGTGGCTCCTTTGGACAGTTTTGATTGGATGCTGGAAGAGTGAGCAATGCGTGAGTACTGCGCGACGATGAAGGTGAAGAGCTCATCGTCACAGGCAGGAGATAGCTTGATTGATTGATTGACATATTTTTTTATTTCGGCTCGGGCGCCAAGGCGGTTGGGACAAAAGGTAATTAAAATAACTTGACGAGGTCCCAATCAGGGTTATGAGTTTTCGGTAAATACTGATAAACAACAGAAATTATCCCCTGAGCCGGTACTTATCAAATTCTGTAAAAAAGCCGAAAAACCCCGAATCGGATCTGTCTTTAATTAGGAAAAACCAAAGCTTCCCGGGAAGAAACTATTTGTCTTCAGCTTTATTTTGTGTTCGGAGCAGCACAGCCTCAATGAACTGTCCGGGATGCTTCTTCCGCCTCGGAACCACAGATATCTTATATCGTCTTTTTGTTTTTCTAATTGGTACACTGGGACCTTATCCATGTAATCGGTTCACGCGTAAGTTCCCTCGAGGTTGGGGAATTCCATATCGGTATCCTATTTCACCAAATATAAGCCTCCGTAAACCCCGACTTTTTGTCCGAAACCAAAAATGGTTCCAAGAAACAACAAACCATCTTAAAAAAAAACAAAAAAACATGGGGGTCGGTGTTGGTCAGCGTATACGTTTAGGAAACCCCGTCCCCCTCTCCCTCGTTTCACGCCCTAAATTTTACACATGCAAAATTAAGAGGGGGTCAGAACATCCGGATCCCCCCCCCCCCCCCTCAACCGCCCCTGCCACATAAACAATGGACTATACTTATATTTCAGCATTTTTGAAAAACTGGAGACGATGCGGACGACGAAAAAGGGGACAACACACAACCGAACGGTTGTGTGTGTTGTGTTGCTTTTCTAGCCTGTTCAGCCAGACTCCTTCGTTTACGGCGCTCTTCATCAAATAATTCAACGCGTGGAGTGTGTACGCTTCAAATAATAAACCTGCTGATCTTCCGGAACCTTCTAACACGCTCCTCCTCTCCCGCCTTGCCTCCTAGCCATCCTCTCCTCCTCACTTCACCTCCAGTCACATGACCTCCCCGTTAACCAATCGGCGTCGTGCACCTAACTCCTCCTCTCTCACTAGTCAACCAATCAGTGTCGAGCCTCGCGACCACGCTTTTATCCAGGCTTCACTTTCGGGTTTCACGAAATGCAAAACACCTTGACAAAGAACGTTTACGTTAAAAAAAATATCATCTGCGTTGAGCGTAAGTTTTTTTTTAGTTAAGAACAGTTCAGATTCCGTTTTTTTTTTAAATATTAACTAAACCTGCTCGGACGCGTGCACCATCGACAGAAAATCATTGCTTGTTGTGTTTGTTTAGCTCGGTTTTACTGCAAGTGCGTCAATATTGTCGACGAGGACTACGACCTGTTGTTGGAGGATGGGGTGAATAAATACAAGCGTTCAAAATGCATCAGGCGAAGAATCCAAGACGGCGACAAGCTTACGGCTAAAAGGACGCAAGGTCATAAGGTCGAATGCACCAAGGATACTGCACCCGGTACCGACGGCACTGGGAATACCACAGCCGAATGGACGTCGGTGAAATAGATTCAAACGGCGCTGGAAGAACTCGTCGACAGTTTCGCGCAACTGAAGGCAGAAAACGTATCGCTTCGTCAAGGTGTCGCCTCAGCGATACAGTTTCCCTGTTCATAAACCAACACCCTCGGAACACTTCTGACGAAGCTGGTAGTTCAATCCTGTCTTCATGCACCTCTGCTGCAGCCGTTCCGCCCCTGCGTTTTCCAACAACAAGATCTAGCGAACTCAAAAAGCGATGCGTAGCAGCTCCTGGAAGGGCGCCACCGTTCAAAGGGTGCCCTTTGAACGGTGGCGACCACACCCAAGGAATCTTGGATGAATCCCAAGATTCCTTGGGTGAATCTTGGCATTCACCCAAGGAAGAAGGCGGAACCAGTTCCGCCTTTTTCCTTGGCGCAACGAGATACCGTTCATCAAAACAGCGTGGATGGTGAGGGCTTTGTCACTGTCAAGTGCTGCAAGCCCGTGAAACCATCTACTGGAACTTCGAAGCAGTCTTGGGTAGTAACGCGTTACTAGCAACGCGTTACTGTATCTTCGTTACTTTTTTGGTAACTTGTAACTGTAACGAGTTACTTTTTTAAAATGTAACTTGTAACTGTAGTTCTATTACTTTTTTGAGGTAACGATGAAAGTAACGACGTTAGTTTGGTCGTTACATTCCAGTGAATAATATATCATTGAACGAGTACAATCTAGCTATTCCTTGCACTTTCCAAATTGTCTGTTCCGACATTTTGAGTGTCAAGTTGGACTTGCACAAACTTGTGAATACGCGTTCTTTCTCGCGAGTAACGACCTGAATATAGCCACGTGTAGATTTAATGAAAAAAAAAATCTAGTTATTTTTACGCACGCGCTTGTACTTTGTGACTGAACACTTACATCTTAGTATCTGAAGCACTACCTATGTTGTGGTTCTTCTTTTTCCTGCACAAACGCTTTTTCATAGGGTGAATCAACCGTGATTGAACAATACACGCGGAGGGCACTGCGCAAGTTTCGTATTTTGATTAGCGCCACTACTCCGGCGTTGTATCAACAGTCGAGGCAAGATATACTACTGTTGGCGCGGGGTTTGTTTCTGGCTTGCCGGGTACGAACTGAAATATGTCCAGCGACTTTATGAACCCAGCGCAACCGTCAACGAGCCAGCAATGTGCTAGTGCTACCAAGGATAGGGAATTTGTATTGGGTCCGCGTTTGCCCCCATGCAATTCCTTCCAGCGCGCCAGTTGGGCGCTTTTTCAGCAAGGGCAGGCACGTGTTCGCCATTAAACGAGGGAAACTTTCAGACACTAATTTTGAGAAGCAACTGCTGCTAAGTCACATTATGAAGTAAAAAGTGGACTTTTTAATTTTATGAAAAACAACTTGGTGAAAGGCGTTTTCTAGTTTTTCCTAATTTCTTTTGTGTTATAGAAAAGTAACTGAAAAGTAACGTCGTTACTTTTTAAAAGTAACTGTAGCTGTAACGAGTTACTCTTTTGTTGCGGTAACTGTAACGGTAATCTCGCTACTTTTTTCTGAAAGTAACTGTCACTGTAACGAATTACTTTTTAAAAGTAACTTACCCAAGACTGCTTCGATCAGGCACTCAAGATAGCTGCGATTCAACGTGCCCCACGGAAAAGCGCGCTGTTTGTGTCAAGGCTTTCTCCTGAAACAACAACTGGAGACGTTGGAAAATATTGGTCACCGCTGTTTTAGAAGGTAAACCATTTGTGTGCCATAATGAAAAAAAGAAAAACTATCATATTATGCATTTTTCCACATTCTTGTTGAAAATGAGGCATCTGAGGCGATAAACAGCGTGTCTGCTTGGCCAGAGGACTGTATCTCCCGACAGTTTCTCTGGATCGCTACCTCTGTCACTCCACTTCGATAGCACAGACAACAACGTTGTTGCCAGCACTGCTGGCACGTAATTCCTGCCAATTTGTTTTTAATCTAACCTCGTGAAAGAATACCATACATTTTTGTTGCCCGAAGAAGTAAATCAATACGCAAGAATAGAGGGAACAACTGCTCTCTTACATCTAAATATATACGCTCTGTGAAAAGTAAAACTGATCATGTTATAACACTCTTAGAACAGCTTCGTTTTCTTTTTCAAATAATAATGCTTTCTGAATCGTGGTATCAAACCAAAGACGATGTTATTACCTTGACTGGTTACAATAATTTCTCCTTAAACCGAAGCGGGAAATGAGGGGGAGGGGTTTGCATGTCAAACAAGATGTTCAGTGCGAAGTAGTACTCGGCGTACTTAACGAAACTACAGATGGATATGAAATTGTAAGTCTAAAATGAACGTCAGCTATTGTCCATTTTGTATCGACCACCAACTGGCAACTTTAATGCTCTTTTTGATTTTTCTTGAGAAATTTCTAGATTTTGTATTCATAAATAACTATACTTGTTTGTTCTGGGTGGTTATAAAAATATGAATATTTTGGAAAACTCCAGTTTCGTTCCGACTGAATAGAACCATCAGTGGTAGTGGTTTTTTTTTCAATTGGCATTACGTCTCCCACTAGAATTACAGTTTCGACATCTAGAGCTATCGACGTTTTTATAACGAATATAAGCCGTATTGTTAACAGTGCGGGTTTAATAAGTTGTGCCATCTGCGATATATTTTTATGTTCTATAACTTGCGAGTTATCAAGGAGCATTAGAAAAGCCTTTACTTTCAAACTATGACAAAGTGAAACCTGCGATCGTTTTAAAGGGATTGTCCGGTCGAAACCGGAAGTACTTAACTTTTGTGCTCGCTACGTCGAGGGAGCCTTCATGTAGACAAACGACATTTTTATTTTGATATATGATCTCCCGTTATTAATTAAACCTTTCATGAGCGTGTGTACGAAACTGCACCCCGAATTTCGCCAGTGTCAATGGCTGACATCCGTAGCTGCTGCGTGACGTCACAAAACGCAAAGGTTTGTCGGATGGACAGGATAACAAGCGTTGGTCGATGGATGTCTTGTATTTTGTTTTGAATTATATAGTCTCCTAGGCCAGTGGTTCTCAATGGGGTCCGCGGACCCTTTGGGGTCCGCGAAGGCATTCTAGGGGTCCGCGAAGCCCTGCCTCATCAGTCAAGCCCGGCAATAAAAGTTGTATTTTTTTTTCAGGTCGAAAAGAAATGTTTTAGTTTTCGGGCGAGTCTTTTTGTGTGAACGTCAATAAGAGAGGTCTACTTCACACTAGCCCTTATCTATTTATTAAATCATTATTATATTTAACCTATGCCTTTCCGTCTCCTCTCACGAACGGGGTCCTCCATCATCTCCGCCGATCCACAAGGGGTCCGCGAAACATCGATGGTTGAGAACCAGTGTCCTAGGCTGTACCCTACTAAAATACGGTTCTTTTAATGCAGTTCCTAAGCGTGTGCAAAAAAAAGTCACGCCTTTTAGCAGGATATTACTCGAAAAACAGTCATAAGCTTCGAGCAAACGTATGCCGTTTCCGCGCAATCACAACTGCGACGGCCACCGATCGAACTAGGAGCGCTTGCTAAGCAAAGGATGCAGATTACGCCTCTGAAGCGGCAACTAGGTACACGAAGCGGCATATGGGTACACATTTCGGCGGATCCACTAGATCGGTGATGAGAGGCTGCGGGTCTTGGCAGTTTGATACTTTAGACCCATGTTACGGATAAAAAAAAAAAACAGGACGCGGGATGGCCAAAAAAACATGATTTTCGTGTAAGGCTCGTCAAATTATGAGGCGCTGGAGAAATGCAGCCTTCTGCGTTAAGTCCTTATTTCGAACTCTTTTTGTTCGCCTTCCGCCCATTGAAAAGCATGCGGGAAGGGCCTTAGAACGCACCTGGTATCGCTGCGCCGCGGCGTTCTTCCGCAAGATAAAGTTCGTCTGCGTTCCTCGCCGTCACCATGGCAACGAACGCCGAATGACTGGAAGCACGCACGGTACCGCCGCGTGAAGCCAGCAAGAGCTGACGCCATTTTACGAACGCCGTCTGCTAGCCAAAGCCGAACGCGGTATGTCAGATCAGCCGCCTCCGCCGGTGCTCGATCGGCGATCGAGCACCGGCGGTGGCCACCTTTAGGGTCCTGCATGGTAGACCCATATCTATCTTGCCCATATTTTCAAAGGGATTAGAAAAAAATTA
Organism: Ixodes ricinus; assembly: GCA_037355805.1. NCBI lineage: Eukaryota > Metazoa > Arthropoda > Arachnida > Ixodida > Ixodidae > Ixodes > Ixodes ricinus. Next base: position 3,630 of record JAZHYW010018854.1, on the reverse strand, counting down.
TTTTGCGACGTTCCGACGATTGTTTTTTATTAAACATTCAGCGCTCTGAATGTTAGTTTTGATTTCGCAAGTTAAAGTCTACGGAATACGCGTTATTATCCCAGAAAAAAAAAACACTTATAATAAGCTATATAAAACAGAAACATTTGACGCTAAGTCTCTTCATTGACTTTTAGTAAAGCTTGTGACTCTCTTAACACGCTCCTTGATCAACCTTCATGTTATTGTGTGTAGGGGTCCTCCTCTTCACTTCTTCATTCGTATCTAGAACAGCGCAAGCAGTGTGTCCCAGCGAATGGCTGCGTTTCTTCTTGTCGACTCTCGAAACCTGCTCTGTCTCGGGGCAGTTTATTTGGCCCACTGTTATTCATTGTTTATGTTATAGCGTTGGGGGTCGTGTTCGGCGCTTAGCTAGGAGACGCGGCGCTCGCAAAATGGCGTCAGCTGTCGCTGGCTTCACGCGGCGGTACCGTGCGTGCTTCCATTCATTCGGCGTTTGTTTCCATACACGAACCAACGAGGTAGAGGGCTTAGAGTGATAAACCCAACGAGGTAGAACCGGAAGTTCGGAAGTGGCACCCTCCGGTTGCCGCCATTTTGTACGCAAAAGTGACCACACGTCACGTGACCTCACAAGAGCCGTGACGTCACCGGTAAGATGGCAGCGCCCAGAGCTGGGGAATGCGAGTTTGTTCGGTGCGCGGTAGCCGCGATGTGTAGCTGCTTTCCGACGACTTCGGTCTTCTTCGTGCTCGCTGACGCAGGTATAATGTGAAAATATGAAGAAATGAGACTTTATTACCTTTTTCCGCAAGATCGCCCTGTATCATCTGGATATTAACACCTGCGAGACAGCATCAGCCGTATCGCCGTACCGGTGCTCGGATTCCCGGATGTGTTCGAGGGTCGATAGAACTTTGAGTGCTTTTAGCATGCAATTTTCGCTTTCTCTTAGCTTTGTTTGAACGTTGGAATGTCTGAGAATCGACGCGAAATGTATACGTCGGACGTAGGGCCTAGAGGAATTCGTTTCAGCCCTAGGTAACTGCATAATCACAGCCAACTTTTAGCGAGGAAGCTCCTGCGATCTTTACGTTTTGTACTTGTAAACAATTTTACGATATAACTCCTAGCATAATATATTCGCATTTTTCTAGCTTCGTTTGAACGTCTGAGAATCGAAGCGAAAGGTATACGTCGCGTGAGGACTTAGGGGAAGTTGTTTCAGCCCTGCGTCACCGAATAACCATAGAAACTTTTAGCGAGGAAGCTCCTGCGATCTTTAACCTTTTGTGCTAATCGACGATTCTACATTCGATCGCTTTTCTTCCTTTTTTGTGAGTGCGAATTGCACACTTATTTTCAGCTGCGAGGATGACGTTTTTATTGAGTGGGGGGATGAATAAATCGTTGCAGGCACCTGCTTCAATGCTATTCGACTTGCTATTTTTGGTGTACGCATAGATTAATTGCACAATTTTCTCTTTCGTAGGTTTTTTTGCAGCAATACTTTTTTTCACCAAGAGTGCATTGTATTAGTCGGTCAATTATTTACTTGTTCTAGTTACCTGTACAAGATGATTCATATTTGTGTTCACCCCTTGCCCGAAAAGCAGTCTTGTTGAAAAATGTTGACTACCATTCCTTTCGGTCTCTTCAATAGACTTCTTTCTAAAGTGTGGGCTGCCTATACTTCGTATTACCATAACCTGGAAAAGGGCAACCGCCACAGCCCCCTCGTGCCAATCAGATTGACGGAGTGAAGGCATGTGAGAAATCTGTGCTGACGAGCACTCTGATGATATGTTGTCATGTGCCTCTCTCCAACATGCATATTGACTCACCAAGACTGTAGCCTTCGCCGCTTGCCAAATTGTGATGGAACGAATTACAGTAGCTACTACTCTAATTGCCCAAGGCCTTCATACTTTGGGCATTTGTTCGACAAGAATGTTATGTCCGCCATCACTGTGAACTCGGCTGAGCGCCTATTGGACTCAAATGCTGCATTAGCGTTCGACGTGAACTGGGGCATATTCGTGTGCTTTGCACCGAAAAAAAATGGCGACAGTTGTGTTGCTTGATGGGGTTTTGCAAAGGGTCTATTGTGTCATACGTATTGGAAGTGTCCTGCTATATAACAATGCATGAACACATACCATTAAACTAGATGCTCAGAGGTGTGTTTGTTTTTGCAACTAACAAGTTGCAGCAGTGTGCTTTAATGTTATTATCATGTGCGTAGTTTTAAGTATCCTCTCTGCAATGCCTACAAAGGCCCCTGGAGAGAATAAATTAATAAATAACATTTTCACATCACTGGAGTTGGTTTTCGGATGCGCCATATGTTCAGTAGAAGTGGAACGAGTGCAGCCCAATGCAACCAGTCTGGTATGTCCCATTAATTAATATTGAGGGGTCAGAGATGCGAGTGTCCTCAAAAGTTCCAGCACGTGCGGTGAACACAATTCTTTGTGTAGAGACTCTGAAGACGTAAAGGCGAGCGGAAATATGTTTATTAGGTTAGTGTATCAAATATGTTGATTTCCACTTGATTACATAATTATTGGTTCTTTGCAAATGGTTCCATAACGAGTTCTTTCTGCGACAGTCTCGTGTCAGGCGTTCAGTCATAGTACCTGTGCTGCTTGTTGTCGGATGATGCTCCTGGCACGTCGGTGTTCAGTTTGGTCGAGTGGCAACTTTGACCGACTGATGCCGTCTTGTAATCATACGTCATGTGCGGCCACTGACATCTGATGCACTGAAGCTGCAGGGCTGGCTTCTAATCCGCAAATTTTCCTGGTAGTTTTCTGCATCAATGCAGCAAGCTCGGGCATGTATGAATGCTTCGGCGTTGGGGTGTCTCGTTGAATCGGCATTGAATAGTAACGGGTAGCCGATGGCGGTCGTCGTGACTTTGTGGCATAAGTCGCCCTCGGATCGTCAGATGCCGCTTCGCTCGAAGAAGACTCCAGATGAATAGCCTGTCGAACTTGTTCCGAAACAATCTCCGCAATCAAAATAAAAGCCGGGCAACTGATGGCAGGAAGTAGCTTCCTGGTCTCCTCCCGGACAACGTCGTGGATGTCGCGGATGCCTGGGAGGCTGGCATCGAAGTTGCAGCTGGACGACTCGAGTGTCGAGAAGCTGGGGAGTTGTTGATAGCGACAGGCTCGGGCCTGCAGTGTACATTCAATGTTGGAAGCCGCGGTGATATGAACCCTTCGACTGTTGTCGTGGAGTTGCGGACAAGGCTGCCGGAGGTGTTGTACCTCACATGAGGGACATGGGATTCTTAGCTTCTTGTCTTCTGTAACATCAGGGTTGGCGTGGGTGCTCGATCACGCCCAAAACATCTTCCACGAAGGCGGTGACGCTCTTGTTGGGGCCGCATCCTGGACAGAATCAGGAATTCGGCTCTCCCTGGTCAATGTTGGCTGATGAACGTGCACTTCAGCTCGATCGTGCAAACTTCCCACGACGTTAAGGAGGATTCGTGGTTCTCAAACCAGTGCCTGGCAGTTTCTTCCACGAGAAGTATAGGTTCTGCAGGAGCTGGTTGTCCGTCTACCCACTGTGGCGGGCGACACGGCCATATATTTCAATCCAGCCCTCGACGTCTTCATA
>JAZHYW010018852.1:0-20593 GCA_037355805.1 Ixodes ricinus | reverse complement strand
ACTTCGTTCAGTTACGTACTAAACCATTTTTAGAAAGCCTTTTGAATTGCTTCCAAACTGTAGTGAAGCCTGACTTTTGCAGTTGCCTAGAGACTTTATCCGCACTGTCTCCCTTACTACTCTCTTTACATCGTTCATCTCTTTGTGTATTATTTCCGTCCCCGACCAGAGCGCCGTGCAGTTGTTACATTCATGAATATGTTTTGCTATTTCCGAGTTTTGTGCATTGTTCTTTACATTTCTTTTATGTTCGTTTAATCTGTCATTTATGCAGCCTGACGTCTGTCCTGCATACTTAAATCCACACTCCAATGGTATCTCATACACAACACCAGTCTCGCAACATACCAGCTTTTCCCGATGAGCCTTTTTGCACTCACTCACACCTGTTTGAAATGGCGTCAGTTTACTTAATCTAAAATCTGAACTAAAGACCGTGTCTGCTCCAAACTGCCTCGCACATGCCTTCAGGTTGTGAGAGATGTCACGAAAATATGGGATTACTGCAAAGCGGTTCCTTGATTTCTCTTCGGTTTCTCTCCTGCCTTTAATAAACAATTCTAATATGCCGTTTTATAATAACTGTCATCATAACCTACACTAATCACCCTTTCCCACTGTCTTTCTACTGATTCAGTGATATGATGGACACATGACCTTTCTAACGCGTTCCTGACCAATGACTTTACAATCCCCGCCTTTACGGTCTTCGAATGACAACTCATTCTTGGCAAAACCGGTTTCGAATTTTCTTTACCATATTTCCAACATAACCCTCGATTCACGTGAATACGTAAATCGAGAAACTGTAGAACATCATCCTCAGGTTTTTCCACTGTAAACTTAAATTCTGGAGCCGCTGACCTTATCACACCTTCTATGGTTTCTGTTAGACCTTCCGTAAACGTGCATATTGAGATGTCATCGACATATCTTCTCACTATTGCCGTCCAGGGACGGTAACTGGACAAAAGCTCACCGGACAAAAGCTCACTTGTTTTTTGACAGACCCGGACAAAAGCTCACCCGTTTTTTTTTTTTACAGACCCGAGCAAAAGCTCACCTTGATTTTTTTTTTTTTTGCTATTTGGGCGAAACACGGGCTTGAATAGAGTGCGGACGCGATGGACATTGGACCATTTTTAGGAGAACTTGTACCCCATCCACCAATGAGTTGCGAATTTTTAAAAATACTTTGAAAGAACGGGAGTTGGGCCTTTTGGAAAAGTACAAGACAGATGACCAATTTAGAAAACTGTGCGGGATTTTAGATAGGCTCGCATTCCTTCCACCACAGCTTGTTCCGCAAGAACTAACCACCAGGAAAAAGTCTACCGGTGACATCGGCTACCTGCTGGACTATTTTGATTGCACGTATGTCAACGGCCGCTTCCGTTATGCTTCTGTACCATCTGCGGCGGCACCCAGAGCGAATTCTTCCCTTCGCCTGACTCTGCGCCGACGACGACCGGAGTTTCCCCCGCTACGGAGGAATATGTACGACGCCACTCTTCAAGATAAAGACCGGATGAACAACACTTGCGAAGGATGGAGTACCGGGTTCCGGAAGCCCGTCCGCCCCGCCCATCCAAGCGTCTTGAGGCTGATTGAATGCCTACAGCAAAATCAGGCGCTCGTTGCCATGCGGCACTGACACAAGCCCGGAGAGGAGCCCACAGTAAAGCGGGTGCGAAAAACCACTCTGCGCCTGCAGAGTCGTCTTAGAAATATTTGCGAGGGCTTGCATATACATCGAGATCTACCAAGACCGCTGGAGCTAGTAGGGGATTGCATTCGCTTCTAACCGTTCGATAAATAAACTTGTTTCTGTTAAAATCAACAAACCATGCGCCTGTCAGATTTAATTTATCGTTGCCTTTTTGTGTCGAACGCATGCACCTAAGTTGTCCGCACTCGTGTTAAGACCAACATGAAATTTTCTCGTGGTGAGCTTTTTGTCCGGGTCTGTGAAAAAAATGGGTGAGCTTTTGTCCGGGTCTCTGAAAAAATGGGTGAGCTTTTGTCCGGTGAGCTTCTGTTAGCTGAGTTTGAGACGTCGTCCTGTCTATTTTTTGTCCCTTCTACGTTTTGATGTTTCTTCTCTACCCCAGTCGCAAGTTAATTCAACATGGTTAATATTCACCAGCTCGCCTGCACCCTTACGATTTTTTCTTCTTCGCCTTTCTCTTACAGTATTAAACGTTAGTTGTAAGTAGCGCTCTTTCCTGTCTCTACATTTTTCTTCCCTTGTCTTTGCGCTAATTTTACCAAGATGGAACATTTTCGCCTGGGGCCGCTTGTGCTCCTCTCGACGCCGACGAACATGGCGGCGCCTCAAGCACCTATCTACATCGTCGGCGGCCGCAACCTCGGCAGTAGCGAACCCTGCCCGTCCACGCAAGTAAACCACAGACGAACTAAGGGAGCGGAATAATCAGGGCCGGCCTTTGGGGTGGGCGACCTGTGCAGCCGCACAGGGCGCCATTCATAGGGGGCGCCGAAAGGGCCGTCAGGTCATGCAGGACTCAAACCTCGAGGGGATAAAAACAAAAGCAAAAAACGACCGGATCGTGGAGGGCGCCCCCTATGTGTAGAAAAAGGTGGTGGCGTTCGCCGTTTGGCATTTCGGCTGCAAAACCAACGACTAGGTTCTTGTTATAACTGGTGTCCATCAACTCGCAGCCACCTGCAGATGTTTTACTCTAGAGAACCTCTCCGTGAGATTCAAAGCGCCATGGAATGAATCATGAACGACTAGGCAAGCGATCACCTCCGCACAGCTCTTCAATTACGAGAGGAGCAAAACCTGACTCGCAAAAAGCGATGGAGCCAGCATGCTGCACTCTTAGCGCAACTTACCAAACGGTGGCGCCAAGCTCATCGGCGAGCAAATCTGTGTGTCGAAGCGAGTCACGTGACAAAATACTATTGAAACGAATTTTCGTTCTTAGTTATCACGTGCTTCGCTCAGAGGCTCTGATTGGCTCGCAGAAAATGTAGGCTTCGCCCTTTGCCAAGTTATTCTGAGCCGAAGTATGCTTTCGCTCAGGAGGTCTGACCGGGGTAAAATGAACCCGATTCCTCCCGACATTCGAGCTGCGCTTTGGGCAATGCTCGCTGTGGAGTCTCTAGCAGTAGGCTAAACGAACCGATGCCTCCTCGGCATCCGGTGAGCCTCTGTGCCTAGAGGCTTCAACCCGACTGAAAATAATATGTGTAAAAAACTTTGGATTCGCAGCTCTTTCTTTGTGTGTGTGTGTGTGTGTGTGTGTGTGTGTGTGGAGCGACCAGCGACGACTCCGGACTCGCAATGCCGATCAGTCTTGACAACTCAAAATTCAGAAACCCGCCGCGAAAATCCCGAAACCGCTAAAACCGCTAAATTTATAATGTTGCGCAAGAATGGCCGATCGAATCACAGCAGGCAGACCCTGGCGTCCGACATGAAGCTCGAACTCTTGCAGGGCAGCTCGCGGACTTTAAATTTTGCCGTTTCCATTGTTGTGTGGTATGACATTCTTTTTCAAGTTAATGTTGTAGCAAGGCAACAATGCAAAACGAAGGACATCGTAGCAACCACCCAGCTGCTGAAAGCATGCAGCGATGACATCGACAATTATCGCGATGTCGGGTACGAAACTGCGCTGGTAACTGCGAACGGTCTTGCCGAAAGTGTGGGTGTTGACGGAGTGTTGAAACCGGCCCCTCGACTGCGGTGGAAAAAGCGCCAATTCAGTGATGAGTGCCAAGACGAGGTTGATGATGTCGAGACAAAATTCAAGCGAGAGTTCTTCTACGAGATGATTGACACCATAAATATGTCGATTGAAGAAAGCTTCACGCAGATGGGGCAGCACGTGAGCCTCTGGGGCTTCCTTTACGACCTCACCCGACATCCCGACAAAGCAGAACGTCTTAAATTGTGCCAAGGCATTGACCATGCACTGAGACACCTAGAAAGTGCAGACATCGACGGTACAGATCTCTGTGAGGAGCTGATCTTCCTTTGCAGCCGGCTGCCCACTGGATGCAGTGCTCTCCAGGACGTCCTCCACTTCATTCTGGACAATCATCTACGTGACAACTTCCCTTATACGTGGGTGTCATTGAGGGTCCTCCTCACTTTGGCAGTGTCAGTGGCCCCCGCTGAGAGGAGTTTCTCAAAATTAAAGCTTATTAAGACACACCTAAGACCAACCATGGCAGATGACGGGCTATCGCCCTGGGCAATTTTGTCCATTGAAAACATGATAGCGTCTAGCCTGGATATGTCGCAAGCCGTAGTCCAATTTGCGATGTTGAAGGCTAGGAAGGTTGCCTTTTAGGGTATTTGGCATGGTTAACTTGTGCTTTTGTTTTCTTTGTTCATCAGACGTTAGCTTGTTATGGGAGACCCACAGCTGAAATGGTTGGTTTATCTGAGAAATAAACGTATTTTGAACCATTTGATCATGGGGCCAACAAAACTCTCAGTGCTCGCGAACGTCGTTCGTTTTTGAGGATTTGGTTTCGACTGACAACGACAAAATCGCGTCCATTCGCGCTGGGTCACTCTGGTATGTTTACTAGCAACGTGATGTTGGGTGCGAAAATAGAAAGGGGAGGGGGGCGCAACGGCCGCAGTTTGCCCAGGGCGCTTGCTGCTCTAATGCCGGCCCTAGGAGATAATGCAGCACAACGAGCGAGGAGGCAGGAGCGAAATCCACCATCGTTGTCAGGTTTCCGAATACACGGCGGGCGGAACGAGTAGAGGCGCAAGCGGATCGCGGTTCAAAGCGTCTCAGACGGCAAGAGGACGAGGCCCTTCGACAACACGAGGGGGAAGCAATACGTCGCAGGCGGCATGCTTTCGCATTCACAACTCATAAGAAGTGCTTAGGTGTCCTCAATGTTCTTTTTACCTACAACTAAAAAAATAATTGACAATTAACATTATGTTTTAAGAAACTTCTTGGAACAACTTCCGTCTTGGTAAAATTAGCGCAAGGAGAAGGGAGGAAGAACGTAGAAACAAGATAGATCGCTTTATCCTGTCTGTATACGTTCTCCCTTCCTTGTCTTTGCACTAATTTTACTAAGATGTATAGCCAACTAGACCACCAAATGATTTTAATAGAACTACTTCCGAGTTGCATCAAATCCTGGCTGACACAGTTACCGATGAATTTAATACGAATTGTCTTTCTTATGAGCCTTTTAGTGTTGTTTAGCTCTCTGTGCACAATATCTGTTTCCAACGTAAGTGCCGTACAATTGCTGCACTCACTAATGTGTTTAGTAATCTCCGAATTATGTGCTTTTACTTTTAAGTTTCTTTTATGCTCTACCAATCCATCATTTACACCGTTTGCCGTTTGACCCACATACTTGAAACCGCAGTCCAATGGTACTTCATAGACCACCCCTTCCCTGCTATTAAGAGGGCACGGCGGGACCACAATGGCAACAACGCTAAACCCGTTTATCTTCTTTGTTCAGGCTTGTGACTAACATGCTTCCTGCTTTCGAAGCGATTATAGAGGTATTGTTGTCCTGCCGTACCCGGCCACAGTTGAGTGTCTTCTTGTTGATGCATGTGTTATTTTGATCCTTCTGTCTGAGGACGTCGAGTGAAATCCTGGGCCTCAAAGAATAGAAGAACTAAAGGTGATGATGAACGCCATGCTTTCCTCACAGAATGACCTTAAAACGCGAATTGTTAACCTGGCGGCTCCTCAGGAAAAGCTGGAATGAACAGTGAACGCTAGAATGGGTGAAGTAAATGGCAGCTCTACAGGAGCATAAGGAAGAGATTCGAGTTCTGCAAGGGGAAGTCACATCCTTTAAAAACGACCTCCAAGCTCCACCAAAAGCGCCTTGACGACTTAGAAGATAGGAGTAGACGCCGCAATTTTGTGACCTTCGGGTTCCCTGAACCCGATCGTGAAAACTACCGAAGCGTTAAAAAGCCAGATAATCGAGGACTTGATAGGTCAGAAGCTTGGAGTGACTGTTAGCTCGGTGAAAAGAGTCCGCAGAATAGGAAAAAAACAAGACAAACCGCGGCCTTTGATCATAAAATACTTTTACTATAACGATAAACTGAAGGTACTAAAATTTTTAATAAATTGAAAGGAACCACATTCTCACTCAACCATGACTTTTGCAAGAGTACTCTGGCAAAAGGAGCGATTAAGCTTTTTTTTACATTTGCCAGAGTACTCTTGCAAAAGTCATGGTTGAGTGAGAATGTGGTTCCTTTCAATTTATTAAAAATTTTAGTACCTTCAGTTTATCGTTATAGTAAAAGTAATTTATGATCAAAGGCCGCGATTTGTCTTGTTTTTCCTATTCTGCGGACTCTTTTTTGGTCTAAATGTGGCGAGTTCAAAGCCAGAGGATGTAAAGTAGTGCTAGACTGTGATAAACTACGAGTTGATGACGACCTTTTGAATGGGACGAGCAGAATGACTGTCTAAAGTGCATCTGCTTTCAAAAACTTCGGAACGATGCCGATTGACGTGAATTGAAGCAGTTACGTTTTGTACTACTAAATGCCCGAAGTATCATCAATAAAGTTCACGAGCTCGAAGAGATTGTACTTACGTACAACCCACAGATAATAGCAATCACAGAAACATGCTTATCAGCAGATATTTTTGATGCCGAAGTTACTCCCCCACTCACAAAATAATCAGACGTCATCGTGGCTCTTGAGGAGGGAGATTTGCCTTGATAGTAAAAAAGGAAGCCTCGTGCGTTATCTTAAACGAAAAAACTGATATTGAAAGTGTATGGTGCCAAATCGACTATCACTGGTTTTCGGCTCTCGTAGGTAGGGTGACCACCTTCCTGCTAGCGAAATGCCGGACACGCGGAAAAAGGGGAGGGGGGGGGTATTTACGAACACGCACATTACGAACCGAGGCTCTGTTAACACATTTAATATTCTGTGCTGTTTATACACCTGCAACTTGCATTTCAGCAATTAAGCTATCATTTTCACTCCCAGGGATATATTTTTATGTTATTAAACGTGTCGAAGTTGAAAGCATAAAAATCAGCAGAACCCATCCTCTGGGAATGATTATCTACGTTAATGCGAATAGCATCAAACGGTGCGGAGTTATGCGCGTTCGTCAGGTGGCCGGCACACTCTAGATACGCCAGCCCACTCTTGAGGCGATTCTAAATTTGTTGACACTTTCACAGCCCTGCGCACGATCTCCGCAGCCCAGCACGTGCGTTTGTGTCACTTAGGAAGGCGAGCAAAGCACGCGCCATACGCACAAACACTCAAAATGGTACCGACCAGACTTTCTGGCGTCTCAGCTAGTCTCAACCAACGGTACTCTAAACAGTTGTTTATATCTTTACCATAGGACGCGCTTTACAGCGCTGTCCACAGCTACCGGTGCGCGCGCGTTCCATGCACGAGGGCTCATTCCGCTCTCGTGAGGCTGAGCACGGCCGCTACATCACCCTCTCCCCGAGCGCGGGAGAGGGTGAGCTAGCGGCCGTGCTCAGCCTCACGAGAGCGGAATGAGCCCTCGTGCATGCGCGCGTACCGGTATGTGACAGACGCTGTAAAGCGCGTCCTATGTAAAGATATAAACAACCGTTTAGAGTGCGTAGACTGTCATAGCCCTGTGGTTAGCGCGTCTGCCTGCTGATCAAAGGGTCAACGGTTCGAATCCCAGCCGGCGCCGGTCTTTTTTATTTATTTATCGACCCGCGGCGTAAGAGGTTAGATAGCCAGATAGATAGATACATAGATAGACGAAAAGTGCGTGAAGTATCCAAAGAATGCTATTGCATTAAAAAGCATCTGCACCAAAACTCAATGCATCAAATGAAATTAGGAAACAGTAAACCTTTTTCAGGGTATTGTTTCCTGTCAATGCTTACTTTTATCAACATGATCCTACGCACATTTTTAACATTATTTACTTTTTCGGCGGTTGTGAGGCTTTTTACCTGGTGTGGCTGTCTTGAACTAAAAAGAAAGAAAAAATATTTCTACAGCAACCCTTTTGCATTGACACCACGATACGAAAATAATAAGAATAATTTATATTTTAACTTTTTGGCGAGCAATTTTCTCTTACAATATTTTGCCACCAAAGGGAGAGGCACAACGGCGCATGCGCGTCCGGGTCTCCTGCAAGAAAAACAGTCGCTTCCCGCAATGCTTGGATAGAAGATGGCGTACCATTGCGGATTCACACGATTCCCAGCAACCTCCGCGCTTCCCAGCCGTGACCCGTTGTTCGACAGCACCATGAGTTGCTGAGTGAGTTTTCAGAGATGTGAAATGCGGGACATTTTGAAGATTTGGGAAATTTCGCGCGGGACGCGGGACACGAGCCCTTAATGCGGGACAGTCCCGCGGTCGCGGACGGGTGGTCACCCTACTCGTAGGTGTTGTCTATCGGCCTTCATCTTCCCCCCAAGTCGTTTCTAGAGAGACATTCAATTTCATGCAACAAATATACAAACATAATATAAAAACTACACTGGCTGGTGATTTTAATCTCCCGCCAATTAAGTGGGCGACTTTACAGCCTGGCACAACTGAGGTAAAAAATTGCAACTTACTACCGAATTGATGCTCAATTTTAATCTAACTCAGCTTGTTACTGAAGAGTACTCGCATTTCCCAGAAATAGCAATACTAAACCTCATTTTTGTTGGAAACTTTCGAGGACACTGACGCCAGCATTCACGATGGAATTTCTGACCACAAGCCGGTTTTCCTTACGACTAATTATTGCCTAGTAAAAAAGGGCTACGATAGTAAATGTGTCAACTTTGTTGCTGCAGATGATGAAGCTATTATAGATACTCTTGGTTTGTACTAGAGCGACTTTGAGACGGAGAGGACATGTGAACATCATGGAATGGATTCAAACATACTACTGCAAAGTGCCTTACAAAATGTGCCAAAATAGTAAAAAAGAAACATCAGAAGCCTGGATAACAAGATGACAAAATGCATCTTAAATGCAATTATGTAGGAAACGGAGAGCAAATTGTAAAAATGTTGATATCGTATCTTCTAGTGACGCTGAAACAAAGAATAAAGACAACCCGCGATTTTTTTTTTTTAAAGCAACATTAGTAAACTTTATGAAAGAAGCGACCCAAAAGTTTTGGGGGTACTTGTCGGAGCAACAGGAAATCTATAGAACAGCTCCATGCTGATGGAAATGCAATTACCCATCTGCTCTCTATCGCGTGAAGAAAGGTGCTTATCCGTGTTCCCGCGTTGTGCAGGCGAAGTCCTGATACAATGCGGTATAGCGCTCCCACTTTGCAATCCAACATTTCCAATTGCTTACGTCAGCAACAGTCTAATATTTTTCGAGGTAGACTTCCCGCCATTTTGGACATTGTGCTCTCCGCGGCGGTTTTCTCTTCCGTCTGGTTTACCCTGGGTGTCCATCCGATCGCTGGAACTGCATCTTTCTATCCTCAAAGTTCACCGCTGCCACCATGGCGTGTTTACAGTTAAGGTCCGTTCACACTCTTGCAACCGAGTTCGACCGACGAGAGACCAAACCGGTTTTAAGCCTCTTGCGATCCTCTTAGGACCAGCTCCACTGCAGCCGAGCTGGTCCTTAAAAGATCGCGAGAGGCGCAAAAACCGGTTTGGTCTCTCGGTCTCTCTCAATCGCAAGAGTGTGAACGAAGCCTTTTAAGACCCGTTCACACTCTTGCGACCAGGTACGACCGAGAGAGACAAGACCGGTTTCTAATCCTCTTGCGACTTCTTAGGACCGGGCGCGCTGCTGCGGAGCTGGTCCTAAGACGTCGTAAGAGGATTACGTCGTAAGAGGATTAAAAACCGGTCTTGTCTCTCTCGGTCGTACTCGGTTGCAAGAGTGTGAACGAGCCTTTAGGTCCAAAGAAGCGGAGATGTGGTTTTGACGTTTCCATAACGACACCTTCATCAATACGCCATCTTGGGCGACGGCTCCCTCTTCTCTACCGACCACCGCGTCCGGCGTTGGTGCGGCCCGTGTCGCATATGCAGCGCTATCTGTCGACTGTGCGTACCACTAATCCGCACCCGCGGGCCACGGCGGCCGGCTAGCAACGATTGACCAAAAGATAAAATTATCTCATAAAAAAAACAGTGCAGGTATGTAAAGAAATGTTTTAATACATTTTTATATATGTACATAAATGTTCATTTAGGTACTGCAACAATGTGTAAAGTTAGGCGAGTTGGTTGATGGTCATATTGAATGGGTTCAAACGGCGCAAAAAATGGTCCTTCGTCTTTTGCGCTGTTTTAACCCATTCATTTAGGTAAGCACGTTTTATGGCACTAATTATATTTTCCAAACAGAAAAATGTATGTTAATTAAAAATTTATTTATTTCTTATAAATACATAAAGATGCTTTGTAATTAAAAATTTCCCGATTTGTATAAATTTAAAAATGCAAGCATTTTTTGTTTACTTCATTAGCAAAGGCCAATACACCTCCCACTTGTCAAAATTGTCGCCCTATGTGAACTGGTAAAGGGAAAATTATGTGAAGTCCGACTGGGAATCGCTCCAACCAGTTAATTCATTTACTGGTCCCAGTTTACTGCATTCCCAACTGGGAGTCAAACCAGTTGGCTCCCAGTTGGAAATGGTGCAATTCACCACAGGTGCATGGTCCCAGTTGGTCCCAGCTGATCCCCAGTTGGAACCAGGTAGTCCCACTTGAAACCAGTTGAGAAGCCAACTGGTCCCAGTTAGAAATTTTCGCCTGGGGCCGAGCGCACGCCACCGTGTTCCCTACGGGCGCGGAGTCCGCAGCGCCATGGGGTGGCGTGCCTTGAAAGTATGACGCGCGCCAGGCAATGGGAGCCTCGTTCCTTGAAACTATGACGCGCGCCAGCCAATGGGAGCCTCGTTCCTTGAAACTATGACGCGCGCCAGCCAATGTGAGCCTATCCATCAAATGGCTGCTACAGACGACAGGCTTCGCTCCATTGGGAAAGGGGAGTTTAGGTGGCGTTTGGCGCGGCTTCAAAAGCTGATAACGCCGGTTCACTCCATGGGACTTTCGCATTAAAACGCAATGAGTCATTTTGGGGGCAAGGGTTCAGTTGGCGGACTTGCCAGTCCTCGTGTAGATAAGGCACAGCCCTTTCAGACTCCGACGGAAAAGAAAGTGGGTCGGTGGGGGTGCTGTTCAAGAACCCTATGCTCCCTTTCACCTTACGTCCGAGCGCAGCGGATGCACGAGCCATCGGAGTCAATCCAAAGCCGTGTTTTGGTCACCTGACCTTGAGAGGGGGCACAGCGACGCGCGGAAAGCCTATCACGAACAACGTCCACAGAACGGGATTGGCTGGGATAGCTCGTAGCGTCCGCTGCGTACGGGCGTAAGGTGAAACGGAGTATAGTTCCCAGTTTGTAATGGACCTCTTCCATAGTTTTCCACGATCGTGGCGCGCCCTCGCGGAAATCGCTCGAAACACTTTCGGGGGCTCCGGGACCGTCTCTCCATCGTCCGCGCCAGGCCTGCAGTGTTTCCCGGTCCATGTGTTTACGTGTTTTCTCTGGTGGCGTTGTTCCGTCTTTCTGTCACCGTTTCGCGTGCATATTTTCTTCGAAATGACTGAAGACGACCTGGATGATTAACAAAAGCCACTGTCTAAGATATAGAGGATCTTGTTCGTTTTTATACCTTCAAGGACGGATAGACCGCCGACGCCCCGCATCGGTTCCTACCATCGACTCGGAGTCACTTAATCGTCACTTCGGTGTCGTGTCTTGCAAGCAACTAAAAAAGGGGTCGGCTTTCAAGGCAGAGTCGCGAAGTGTTACGCAAGGAAAGTACGAGGGGCGTTCATAAAGTTCGTATTATCGGCACAAAAAATAAAAAAACGGAACAAAAGAGGCATCAAAATAAGCGCGCGTCCCTCTAGTTTCCGCACAGTATAAACATCGCATGCTATAGTAGCTCGGAATGCCGCCAGGGAGTCGAAACAAAAATGTCACCGCCCCTCGGTGCCAAGCACATGCAGTGATCAGTTTTTTTGTTTTTTAATTTGAAGGGAAGCAATGTTAAGGATATTCGTTCCAATCTGGGAGCGTGGTTCTGGGACAACGCCCCAGTTTATGACACTTTGGTTAAATGGCACAGGCGCTTCTAGCGTGGTTAAATACGAGGAAAGCATTTCAAGGGCGGCGACCAAGTGATTGCTGAAGTGGAGCGATTCCTGAACACTCAAGACGAGGAGTTCTATAACAATGGCCTCCGGCATGTGGTGAATCCCTGGAAAAAGTGGGTAACTTTTGGTGGCGAACATGTAGAGAAAGTCTCAACTCCTACTCGAGTTTTATTGCTGAATCTCTATTACTTCGTGACAATAATACGAACTTTATGAACGCCTCTCGTACATGGTGAGCAGTTCTGATACCGACACAACCATCCACCTTTTGCGAAGCTTGTGAGCTCCGTTTATGAGGCCCGGCCACTACGAACAACTGATTTTGCTCTCCTTGACCGCTTAAGTTATTCAACATATTGCGTCCGTCACTTCGTCGTCCTGTGTACCGCGTGAACGCACGGGGCATCGCCGTATCCGGGAATGTGTAAACAAACTCGGACGGTGTGAAATCCGGGAGTGTCTTATTATCGCGAAGGCTTGCCTGCACCGTCCAAAAGTGAGGAACAGTATGTTAATTAGAAACAATGTCTCTTTGAATTCGGCACGTTTACGAACCTTCGACAAAGTGGGCCCAGCAAACGGGAGTTCACGGTTGGTTGCCAAGCGCCTTCAATCAGGGTTCTGTCTCCGTGTGGCTTAAATTCGTTTTGCACGCTTTAAATGCTTTGCCAGTGACTGATATATATTTTGTGTGTGGGTTTTCATTCACTTTTAACGTGGCAAGACGCGAATGTGTATAGCACACGAATGAAAGACGGAAGGCTTTATTAACGGGCTGTTGAGCTTGTTGGTGCATATACTACTATATTAGAACCAGCTGAACTTAAAGAAATAGAATATAGAGAGAAAAAGAGACAGGCATACTGCTGGACTACCAACTTCGGTCCTCCTCTTTCTTAACCTTGACTTTCTGAACCACTGTTGGTAGTCCAGCGGTATGTCTGTCACTTTTTCTCTCTATATTCTATTTTCCTAAGTTCAGCTGGCCCTATTATAGTATAGGAAAGCTTTATCCTGTTATTCTTTACTTGAGTACCGGGTACGGCATGATAACGTCACACGACATCGCGTGCACATTTACTGTTAGCGGAAAAATAAGTCAGAGTGCACTAGGCGAACTGGTGTAAGTTGAATGTGATGGTAAACTTGATATACGAATACATGAAAGGATATAGAACATCGAAGGATCGAAACAGGACTTCTTTCAAGAAGTCCTGTTTCCTTGATGTTTTATCCTTTTATATATTTGTATCTATTTACCAACACGTTCGTTTTCAATTATTAAACCTGAGACTGGGGTAGGAAAAGGAAACCGCAAAGGAAGAACAGACAACGTCTTAAGAGACGTTGCCTGTTCTCCTTCCGTCTCCTTTGGTGTTTTCCTTTTTCTACTCCAGTTCCAGGTTTACCATCATGTTCACATTTACTGTATTTTAGTTAAAAGCAGAATGTCCCGCCGTCACATTGGTGACCCAGCCACCTGACACGGGGGATTCGCGTCATAGGCCTTTGAAAGCAGGGCAAAAAGGGCGGGATGTTTGACACCGGGTGCTTTCGTGCACCACCCGCAAAAGGCTCCTGAAACTCTATAAATTCTTGCATTTTAACCATTTTTGCTGTTATTTGTGCAACCTACAGCTGCACGGTGGTGAGGCAGGACGACTCTGAAGCCAAGCCGCGAGAGTAGCGGAGGAGCCAAGCGCTGCCTAACCAGCCAAGGAGGATAGAAGGGTAGGAGACGGCATGACGTCAGCCGCGTAGCCTCCACAAGCCATCCTCCCTTGACGCCTCGCCTCTTTCTCATTTTCCTCCTTACTCTCCTCACTTATCAGCCCAACATGACTACATCACGTGACCGTAGCTAGCCTTCGATCTGATGAAACCTACCGGACGGAGCGCGCGCAAGCCTGCAAGGAACCCTTCTACAATCAACCATCCATCTCGCACGCGGCATGTCACGCGCACCAATCGCCAGAGAGATCTGCGGTCACGTTGGGCACAATATCGTTTAAACTTTTTTATGACTATGCATCACCAATATTGCAGCGTGCACCCTCCTTTGTAACCAGCACTGTCTGAGCGACCGAGCGGACGAGATGAGCCTCCAAAAATGGCGCCTTTCTCTTTCCTCCCCTCTCTCAGAGTCGGCGCATGCGCCCAGCGATCTCTGAAAAAGGCCAAAATGTCATTTTTCTTCCACCAAGTTCCCTGCTTTTAACACATTCTCGAGTAATCTACATCATGATCAACATCTACCAGCTCGACTACTTCAGTGGAAAAGGGGGTGAAAGATGCAGAGAGGAAAATGTGAGAGGGAAGAATGCAGGAGAAATCAGCTCTAAGGGTGTGCAGGTCACGATAGCAGGACCTTAGAAAGGCAAAATCTGTTTGACAATTCACTGGGAAGTGCTTTGCTGTTCGAGGCGCAGTGGCGGATCCAAGGGGGGGGGGACGACGGGGCAGCCGCCCGCCCCCCCCCCCCTCAAACGAAGTCGACCTCCCCCTCCCCCTTCTCGGAGGGATATTTTACATGGGTGGACCCCTCGGTGCACACGAAAGAATGGGAGAACAGTATCCTTACAAATGTTCCGCCCCCCCCCCCCCCAACCGCCCCTGTCGAGGCGAGGACGGGAGTCTTGAGGACGAGGACGTATAGGGCTAAATTTCAGGAGACAGCTAGACACAGTATGTGCCGCCTGCCATAATGAGAGCGAGACTCTAGAGCATAATTATAAATTTATAATGCAATTCAACGCAAAGGTGCAAGCGAGCTGGACAAGAATGACGAAAATAATCCCTAGAGAATTTTTCGGTAGCGCACCAGTCACCTAGCTTTGTTTGGAGATTTGTGTTTGTCCTTTGTCCCTCTTGTTCCCCTTCTCCGGGGATTATTTTCGTCACTCTAGAGCACTTGGTTTTGGAGTTCACGGGACTTCGCGCTGCCTTCCGTGAAAGGGTAACGGACTTGGCCGAGGCCCTGGGTTTTGCTGGCGACGATGGAAGGGCGCAAGAGAAAAGGATTACAGTCACAAAGAGACAGATTAGAAGATTGGTGGAAATTATCAAGGGAAAATTGAATGACGCACAACTAACTCACAGCTGGGAAATTGAGGAAAAGAGGAAAATTGGGACTCCCACCCGCGTGGCTCCTGCCCAAAGTCTCAACTCTGTCTCCCAGTGGGTCCGGTGCTGGTGTAACCTGGTGTAACGCCGACAAGGTTTGACCAAAGGAAAATTGGCGGTTCTCTCGCCAGGGGGAAGAGGTGGGGGAAAGGGGGGGTTGATGTTTTTAGTTTTTTTTTTGCCCGATCCTTCGAAGGTCATCCTGGTGATATCCCAGACTGTCTGGTGATAGTTAGGGAGAAAATTGGTCTAAGATGGCGGGAGGAATCATATGTTAGTCTTTTTAGACTTTGGCTAGGTGGCGCAGGCTACCGCCCGTTATTAACAGAGAGTCGTATTAACATTCATCCATCCATTCATCCACCTGGTCCAACGACCTGGTCGCGAAAGCAGGGGAAGCAAGGACGTTTAAATAGGGCAGGACCCGGCATGACGTCATACCCAGCGACGCCGGAAGAACAACCCAATCCCAGACTGCCCCGCACACCGACGCTCACTCATCCAAACTAAATTCAACCATGCTCCCATCGTCTGCTCTCCGCTCGGTCGTTAGGCTTAGGCTACGTCTGCTCCGTGCCTGCGGTCTGCTTCGTCTGCTCGCTGTCGCGGCTGGCTTTCGATTCGATCGGCGCACCAAAAGATGTTTCGATGCGAACCCGAATACTCATCACGGCGGAGTGAAACCAACATCTTCTCGAAGCAGAATTTGTACGGCTTTCTCAACCCGCGATGCCCTTCTCAGCACGACACACACCACAGCGCCTTCTCAGCGTTCGTGCCTACGATCCTTCTCAGCGTTCGTGCCTACGATGACTGACTCGCGATCGCTTTCCAAAGCCGCGCTACGACGACTCGTTCGAGACGACGCTCCAGGCGCGGTCGCGCGGTGTCGAGAGCGTCCGCTACACGCCGACTTCCTAGTCCTACTGGTCAGGCAAGTGTTGGGCTCGAAATCTCGCCTGTTCGACACCGATTCAGTCGGTGCGTCGTCTAGAGCGTCTCAACTCTAGTCACTTACTTTCTGCTGGGCAGCCAGGCGTTCGTTTATAATAATCTCATCCAATTCCGACCATACCGGTTTAAAAGTCTCCCGTTAAGCGCTGTTTCAAATAACAGTGGGTGCCGCCATTACTTTCGGTGCACACAATCGCGTTGCCACGGAAATGCCATGGCAACGAGGGTTGTTTGCACCGAAATTAATGGCGGTGCCCACTCACTAGGCTTCCCATTGGTCAAGAAATGTCCGTCGCGGCTCGTAGCCACGCCTACTTCCGTTACACTTCGCTCCATGCATTGGGGATAGGGACGCCACCTCCTGCCCATTATAACCTCCTTGAGGGGAAGGGATGGACCACTGCTTCCCACTCCCGCAAGTGAAGTCACCGGACGCAACCTCGCTGGGATACGATTTGCGGTTTTGCCAGCGTTTCGCTGCGGTTTTCCAGCGTGCTATAACATGTTTTTGTTTTCTACTCGTTCGTCATCATTCGCCGAAGATTAAGATCCTAGGTGAGGCGTGATATTTGCCGTTGAGAACACGTGGAAATTTTTTACCAAAGCGCAGTGCCGCAGGAAAAAGGCATAACTCGTCGAGAGCAAGTGTCCCCGGTCTGGCGGTGTGTTCAAAGCTTCCTTGGCACGCCGAAGTGCCGTGTCTCTGTGCCTTCGCACGCTTGGATACCGACCAAGAATCGACGCCGTGTGGATGTGTTTTGCGAGTGCAATGTGCGTGAAGCCGTACGCATCTAAAGGTACAACTTGTCGAAAGCAAGTGTCGCCGGTCTTGGGCGTGATCAAAGCTTCCTTGGCACGCCGAGTGCTGCATCGTTGTGCCTTCGCACGCTTGGATACCGATCAAGAATCGACGCCGCACCAGAGTTATGAACGTGCGTCGCGCGTACATGCCTTTAGATAATAATAATAATGATAATAATTTTATTCACACATACTGGAATGGGCACATGTGGTGGTGTGCAGCGCTAGACAGATAGGTGAAAAACCCTTACGCAGAGCGCCTGCCAGCCCGCCACCACACGTGACAAAACGTAACAGACATATATATGTACAGAATATACACAATACAGAAAGTACATACAAAGGAAAGAAAAGAAGGTGGGAAGCAGGTAAGGCATTATGACGAGGATGCCAGCTGCATCCCATACATCCTGGCCAGCTCTCGTGACTCTGCCCCGTTTGACGGCAGGGGGCTGCACACTCTAAGGGGAAGTTTCAGAAAGTCTTTTATAGCAGCTGGGAACAGTGAGGAGCTGCGGCGCAATGTCCTCCCCCTCAGCTCGTCAGGTTGTCCAGATCTCTTGCCAATTCGGGCAACTGTCGAGAGGTAGGTGCCTGACAGGGAACCGTCCAACACCCGGCAGGCGAAACGCACACGGAACACTTGGCGCCTATGTTGGAGCGGGCGCCACCCAAGCGCCTTCAGCCGGTCACAATAGCATTTATATATATATATATATATATATATATATATATATATATATATATATATATATATATATATATATATATATATATATCGGCCACGGAGTTCTGGATCGTCCAGCTGTTCCAATGAGTTGCTATCAATAAAGGGGGGGGGGATCTGTACGTGTTTTTATGTACTATTAACCATGACTATGTTCCAAATCTACTCTAATGGATCACATGGAAGCACGAATAGAGCAAAGCTGTGGAGCAAGGAGGGTTTTCGAAAGCAAAAGTACAAGACGGCGAGAATGAAAATCTTTGAGGCGCGGCCCATATGGTCGCGTGCAATCATGTTGACCAATCACAATTAGGCGAGCCGCGCTCAAACGTCAAGTGCAATTAAGTAGGTTGTTAATGAGCCAGCACTGATCAGTGATGATGAGCTGTTTTGCGCAGTATTCTGTAGATCGTAAGGACGAAAAAAAGACGTACCTCCCCCCCCCCTTCTGTCGCTACTGGACGCTGCCACAAGTAAGACGCTGATCGAGAGGCACATACGGCTTCACGCACATTGCACTCGCAAAACACATTCACACGGCGTCGGTTCTTGGTCGGTATCCAAGCGTGCGAAGGCACAGAGACACGGCACTTCGGCGTGCCAAGGAAGCTTTGAACACGCCGCCAGACCGGAGACACTTGCTTTCGACGAGTTATGCCTTTTTCCTGCGGCACTGCGCTTTGGTAAAAATGCCCACGTGTTCTCAACGGCAAGTATCACGCCTCACCCAGGATCTTAAAGAACGTCTTCGACGAATAACGACCTGGAGAACCGCAGCAAAAGGCTAGCAAAACCGCAAATCGTATCCCAGCGAGGTTGCGTCCGGTGGCTTCACTCGCGCTGCAGCGAACAAGCGAGGAAGCGCGATCCAGCAATGGACCTTTTGGCGAATATGTGCTGCCACCTAGACACGCGACTGGGTTCGAGACTAAGTGGACAGAAAAAAACACGCGCGCAAGGCCTCTCCCACCCGTTTCACACCCAAAACGTCAGTTATATCCTGTTCACCCATTGAGGCGCTGTGACCTAGATACGGCTCCCCAAACTCGCCTTTGTCCCCATCGTGCGTAATCTTCTGCCCCGAAGTCGACACGAAGAAACCATCTTCCTCTCTGCTCGGCCAGAAGGAAGAGAGAGGATACTGAAACCGTTTACTCTCGAACCGATGTTTCTACAAAAGGTCCATTGTCATTGAGATCAGTGGGATGGACCAGTGGGATGCAGAGCAACACCTCCTAGAAGAGAAGGCCAGAGCGCTCCGAGTGGTTGCGTTACAATGGCGGAGGAAGGAAGTCCATAGCGCAACTACGTGAGCAAAATTTTGTGACATCGACCGCATCGGCGTGAAAAAAGTTTCTTGTCGAGCGGCGCGGGGTGTTCGTGAGCGTTTATCTGACATTAATATATGTTTTAAAAGCGCAGTATTGTACAATTTATTATATATATAATATAAACATAATATACAACGCGCTATCAAGGTTGAAAGTACTAATTTTTTATTCATGATTATCCCCGTAACCGCGGGACTACGTGCAATCCCGCAGATCCCCACACTTTTCGAATGAACCGGTCCACTGCGACGTTTTCTTCCCTCGTACGGGCTCCGATTCTGGCAAATTTACGTTGTGTGTGAGCTGCTGACTGTCTAAAAAGGAATCCTGAGACTTTGAGAAGGGAAGGGAACCGAAAAAAATCCAGTCATCGCTGCAGGGAGCGCACGCGAGCAAGAGATGGGTCAACGACACTGCTGCCACCCGCTGCTCTCGTGTGTGTGTGTGGTTCTTTTGATCCTTCCCGTGGTTTCTTGATCGTCACCGCAGTCTCGGGTAGTTTTTTTTTTTAATTTTTTTCGTTTGTTACTACGGCATTTGCGTGGATTCGCGGAACGAGTCCTGCTACGGTTTGAGTGACATATGTGGCAACCAGCCAACGATGACGCTGGTCGATTATCGATAGACCTCTCTTTCGACAGAGAGAAACCTAAAGTTCGTGTTCAAATGTTTTCGCCACGGCTATTGCGGGACGTGTGGACAACTTATTTACGGGCTTTCTTGGTCATGTGGGACGCGAGTAAAGTGCTGCAGTCGGGTTGTTTTTTCGTTTTTGTTTTTCGTGACAGAATGGCATCTTGTTCGTCGTTATCCGTGTGCGGTTGCCCCGACATTTGTAGATATGCGTGGTAATATTCTAGTTTTCACTGGAAGGTGAATAATAATCATGTTGTATTACACCTGAGACTGCGGTGGATGAAATTGGAAGAACTTTCAGTAGAAGGAACAGACACAGAGAACGTAATAATAAGTTTGTGTGATTATACAAAGTGCGTCGTTTATGCTTATGTGTTTATTTATACTAATGTTATTTTATTGCCTTTCCCGCTTTTATACTAGAATCTTAACTGTAAAATAAGATATTTTGTTCTAAGGCAGCTCGAGCCCATAGGGAGAAGTAAATTAGTTGACTGTATATAGTAAGTTTAGTACCCCTGCCACACGGAAAAGTTAATATATTTTCATTAAATGATATGAAACTCAATCAGCTCTAGAGCAGAGTAGCGCAATCTAGAACGCCGTTTCTCGGCGTCTAGCGGCGAACGCCCGGAGGTTCCAACTCCGGTCAGAAATGCATGGGGAACGTGAGAAAATCGTTGTTTCTTCAATGTTCTACGAGATGTACGGAACGACAATAGTTTTTGACATATTAAAGGAACCATTTTAGAATCATTTGCGCTGAGTTGTGTGCCAAGAAAGGACGTAATTTGTTTTTAAAATTTGTACAAGCGGCATCATGCAGCAGACGACGCGGCGACGTCACAGCGTCCACGTGACCC
>JAZHYW010018851.1:0-15595 GCA_037355805.1 Ixodes ricinus | reverse complement strand
CTAAGTTAAAGAAATTGGGAAGCTTTTCTTATTCTCGAGGAAGTCTTTCAATACGCCGGAAATACCGCTTTAGTTTTATTTGCAGATGACAAACTTCGAAGCTACATCAACGTCAAAAATATTTTATTCCACCTGTAAAATGTGGTTCACTCGCAACCGTCTTTTTTGTAAACGTCAATAAAGCAAAATTTAAATGTTTTCACAACCGGCCCAAAATTATTAAAATGCTCGGCCCCCTTAGTCCTTTACTTATCCACTAGTAAAACCTGCAGGTCCGCACCACCAGAATACGTGTCATCTATGAGTTACCTAGGCGTCCGGTCGATGGTAGTCATCTCTCAGGGGAGCGGATGTCGACTACCTGACGAGACGCCTACGAACGGTATCATGTTTATATATGCCGCCTTCGTTTTACAGCCGACGCGCGTACCAGATATAAAAAAATATCAGGCAATCGGGAGGCCTTAATGCGACCACGGTATACCGGTAATATGGTGCCTACCTGCAACGCAAAAATAGAAGATGTCATATTATTCTGGCGAAGCATAGCATAAAACACAGCGTGCTGAACAAAATTTGCTAACACGGAAAATCCGAAACTTGAAGATGCGGTTGCTACCGATCTTGCCGGTTAACAAATTGTATATCTATATCATATCTGTACACAGTTACAACAAACAGAATTTTAGGCAGCCAGCAAAAAGGCAAAATATCCCGATGAGAAATAGAACCTTTCGTTCTGCCAAGGGTTTTAACAAAGTACGCTAAACGGCTTCTTTCAGAACCACGTTGTTATAACACGTTGCCAGATGAACTTATAGGTTTCAGACACTACGGATTCTTAAAAGAGAGCTCAGAGTGCGGTGCAATAACGCTGTGATGACCAAATCTGCAACCTCTACGTTGTTTTTAAGTTGATGTAAGTTGGTAACGTTGGTGTTCCTTGTAAATGTTTGGTCTTGTGATTTTAAACGCTTTAGCTTAGAGTTTTAACTTGTGTTTTGTAACATGTAGCTTAAACAGTTATTTTATATGCCAGAAGCATGCTGGTAACATTCTTTCTGTGATAGTACTACATCCTATCCATTGCGACAGTGTTCCGCCCACAAGCACATACGTGCTTCTGTGGGCCTGGGTAATTTATAGACTCGTTTATTATACAATGTATGTATGTATGTATGTATGTATGCATGCATGCACGTATGTATGTATGTATGTATGTATGTATGTATGTATGTATGTATGTATGTATGTATGTATGTATGTATGTATGATGTATGTATGTATGTATGTATGTATGTATGTATGTATGTATGTATGTATGTATGTATGTATGTATGTATGTGTGCGTGTGCGTATGTAAGAGGGTTGCTAACTGGGCTAGTTGGTAGTTAGACATTTGAACGGTTTTAGCGCAGACATATGAAGAAGAGAGAAGGGACAGAAAAGAGCGCTACTCACAACTGTATTCACCAAGATGAAGAAAAGGAAGAACATCGTCAAGATCCCCATAAAGATGACAAAAGAAAGAAAAGGAAGCAGAAGTATAAAACAGGAATATAAACCACACAGTCGGGTGTTCCCTCGCGCGCACAAGCTTGAGACACTTCTTTGATTAAACACCAAAACCTTTGTTGGCCTTTACGTTGCCGTGGTGCAGGGTGTATCTGCATCAGTCTTGGCTCGCGCAGGGTCACCTTTGTCAGTGGGGAAGACGAACACCTCATCCGTGGTCGGCTGTCGCTTGGTCATTGTGCCTGATGTCTCGCGGCACCCGTGACTCATGCGAGTTCTTCATTGTCCGTGCTAAAAAGTCTGTTTCCTTGCTTGTTAAGGCTACCGATGCAACACTAATGCACTTATTAGCGGCGGATATGATGTGGAAGGCTTCCACAACCTCGCGGGTCAATTTATCTCTGTGCCTCTAGGGTTATTGTTTCCCGAACAGCGGATTGCAATTGCACTCTTTGCAATGTGTTGCGAGATGGCCTCCACTGGCTCTCAGAGAATAATCGTGCTCGCGCAGTCTGTCATTAAGACATCTGCCTATACATGAGCAAGATCTTGCTCGCACAAGTGCAATCTTAGATGCTAGCCGAGGTGCAAAAGACACAGGTGCACTAAAAACATGCTAAACCTTTTGTTCCGTGCACTTCAGGCGTAGTATATAAGATTCCACTCTCGTGCGGCAAGATCTACGTAGGCCAAACAGGCAGATGTCTTAATGACAGACTGCGCGAGCATGATTATTCTCTGAGAGCCACAGTGGGAGGCCATCTCGCAACACATTGCAAAGAGTGCAATTGCAATCCGCTGTTCGGGGAAACAATAACCCTAGAGAGGCACAGAGATAAATTGACCCGCGAGGTTGTGGAAGCCTTCCACATCATATCCGCCGCTAATAAGTGCATTAGTGTTGCATCGGTAGCCTTAACAAGCAAGGAAACAGACTTTTTAGCACGGACAATGAAGAACTCGCATGAGTCACGGGTGCCGCGAGACATCAGGCACAATGACCAAGCGACAGCCGACCACGGATGAGGTGTTCGTCTTCCCCACTGACAAAGGTGACCCTGCGCGAGCCAAGACTGATGCAGATACACCCTGCACCACGGCAACGTAAAGGCCAACAAAGGTTTTGGTGTTTAATCAAAGAAGTGTCTCAAGCTTGTGCGCGCGAGGGAACACCCGACTTTGTGGTTTATATTCCTGTTTTATACTTCTGCTTCCTTTTCTTTCTTTTGTCATCTTTATGGGGATCTTGACGATGTTCTTCCTTTTCTTCATCTTGGTGAATACAGTTGTGAGTAGCGCTCTTTTCTGTCCCTTCTCTCTTCTTCATATGTCTGCGCTAAAACCGTTCAAATGTCTAACTACCAACTAGCCCAGTTATCAACCCTTTTGAAGCTTACGTAATTCGTTATTTGAGATCAAAGTAGTACGCTATAGTTATGCAGTAAATATCACGGAAGGGCACAGCACGGAGTGGCTCAGGAACGTGTGGCAACGATCGATAATCTGCAGCAGTAAATTGGCGGTGGAGGTTTCCGCCTGCACACCTTGGTCGTTTGATTGAGGAGTCACTCCGCATTTTGCGATTGAAAGACAAAAAATGCGTTTCGAACATTAGGAGACGAAGATTGTTTGGTATATTTTTCTTGTAAGTTTTTATTTGTTTTATTAGAACAGATATCACTTATAAGTGAGCCCTAATTGCATATGCTGTAGCCAGATCGTGTTGACGCTACTTAAATAAAGTAACTAAATATTGATGCTCTATTACTCATTACCTACTCAAAGAACGCGTTACCTCAGCTTGAAAGTAACGTGTTTATTTCTCGTTATTCCGAATGTGTCTTTATGAAGCCGTGGTCGCCCCCAATATTTGTCTTCGTGAATAATATTGTAATGCTTATTAACGCGTTCAATCAGAGATAACTGGTGCTATACTGACATATCTTATGAACCTATTGCTTGTCTTATTTAGCGTATATTTCCGTCGTGTAAATTATAGGCGCGAGCTGGGGTGAGAACTAGGCTTGGGTATTTGTGTTGTACGCGTTCCACCCGGAAGTAATTGAATGTCGTTACTTCATCAAAGGATAAAGAAAATACGTTACTCGTTCCTTCTTTTAAAACGTAACTCAGGTGCTTATTTCGTTACCGAAAAAAGTAACTAGGTACGAGTAACGCGTTAATGATAATGCCGTTAAGTACAAGTCTGGCCGTCAGGCACCGTATACTTCCATTCACGAGCACTTAATGACAGTGGTAGTTATTCGTCACTTTTCGAAGCTGAACCAAGTTTTTGACTATCAACCTTCTTTCCCCTGAGCAACACTAAATTATTATACAATATTTTAATTAAGACGACTAAAAACGCTGTAAAAAACGAAAAAGGTGTATAGTCGAAAACAAATTGCTCTTTTCGTCTTTAATGTACCTGCAGAGCCATGACAGCAAACACACATCTTTAAACGATGAATTTGCAATTTTTTGTGGTTTTGCAGTAATAAACATTGAATGAAATAATAATAATAAATGTGCCTTATTATCGCGTCTTCAATTCAAAGCTTTAAGAACGCCACTGAACCAACAAGGGGTTTAGGGGCTACACAGAACAGAACAAAGCTCAGACAAAGTACGGCTCAACGCCGCCTCTTGTGGACCTCGTATTGGGTTCTAAGTACTCCAGCGTCAATATTCAAACACGACTCATAATGATCACCACAACTAACGAAACACAGGCAGGCAAAGAATTCAAGAAAGGTCAATGCATTCCTTTTTTTTCTTTTTGGACACCACCATTAAAAGCATGATTGCTGACAGGTTAAAAACTTCGGGGTACAACCGATTATCGTTTCAAAGCCAATGAAATTTCGACATCAGCCTATGCGGAGCGCAAGTTCGTCTGCTTCTTGCACAGGGTTGCAATGACGTCAGAACGCCGTGCTATTATTGGCTGATTGAAAAAGAAAATAGTGGACAGACCTTGAGGCAACTAACATTGAGGTCTACCCACTATCCTTCCAATCAAAGCCAATCAGAGCTCGGTGTCGTTCTGACGTCACCGCGTCCCCTGCACAGGAAGCAGACGACTTGCATCTCCATATACCCCAACTCAACTCTCCGACGTCACGGCACTTCGGTGGCGCTGCTGTCGGCACTGCGCATGCGCACATGCTTCACTTCACGGGAATCTGGTTTCTGCTCAAGTGCAGTAAAAACACCACTTAAATGTGAAAAAATATATTAACAACAACAAAAATTGAAAAGGAGCAGTTGTTATGGAATCGGTTGTATACAAGTGGCTATAGAGATTTTTTTCGCTTTGTTTTCTGTTTGTGCAACGCGTATTCTGTTCGGGCCTTTCATTCAGCGCACCGATAATATTGTTGATATGTCCTCATTTTGTGAATTGTGCTAAAATTTATATTTAGTTATGAACATTTGTGTGTGTGTGTGTGCATGCGTTTCCTAAGTTAACGGCATGACCGGATACCGGAGGTGGAAATGTAGATTTATATAACTTCAAATGGAGGATATGCAAAAAAAATTTTGCGTTTATACGTTCTTTGTATTTTTTTTACCAGAAAGAGGGTGACAAATATTTGTGGCTTTATTTGAACATGAGGTTGAGCAGTTAAAATAAACACGTGCCGCTTTCACTTTTTTTTCTTACTGAATCAGCAAACAAGTGCCGCAAATTATCGTATCTCGGGAGTCAAAGATATCGTTATCTGCATGATTTTAGCCAAACAAAATATCTACATGGAGTTCAAAGTAATGTCTCTGAGAGAAGCAGGGAACCGCAGACTTGACGGCTGTGTTTCTCAGCATGTGAAGACGTTCTACAGTCAGTTCTAGATGACAGCAGCCGTCTTTACTTTGTTTCCTTAACGGCCTGCTTTCTCTTTATCAGTCACTGGGTGTCTCACCTTTTAGGTTTCACCTGTAGGAGACCTCCAGCTCTAGAACACCTGCCCTTTTGTTGCATAAGTCCACTATATCAAATCCATATCATCGTTGGTCTAAATGTGTTAAGGCGGAATAAACGTATGTCATTAATTCCGTATTACCCGGAGCTAATCTATACCTTCATTTCACCGATAACATTCTCAGTCGAATCTGACCCCTGAAAACATTTTAATTGCGTGCTTACCGTCTAAAACCGTTTGCCCTTTGCCGAACTGCGCATCTGCGTATTCAATGCTTACTTTGTTTTATAGTACGCGGACATGCTACAAATCCTTGATGAAATGCTATCGGCGCTTTACGAACATGACCAGTTCCGGAGGATGCGTCCTGTGTAATCTCGTGTTTCCGAGGGCTGCACTGAGGGAGATTTCGTTACACATAGCAAACTCTTTAATAATTCCCGAAGCTGTCTCTACGCTTTAATGTATCCGCATATGTTCTCAATTTGTACAAACAAAAAACATCTGTTTTTTTTTATTTATAATGTATTTATAATTTTTATTTATCAGTTTAGGTACCCTTCAGATATAAGTATGCTTTTTTAAATAGTTTGTGACACATGTATACTGACATACTATTATTACTGATAATGTACTACCGCAAGTTGGGGAGGGGTCGTCTCCGTTCTAAACAAAACATTTCCCGTGAAATGCTCACTGAATGTTGTTGCGTACACAGATTTCGAGATGCGGTCTTTATTTATAAAACAG
This sequence comes from Ixodes ricinus, assembly GCA_037355805.1. NCBI lineage: Eukaryota > Metazoa > Arthropoda > Arachnida > Ixodida > Ixodidae > Ixodes > Ixodes ricinus. The sequence continues at coordinate 9,407 of JAZHYW010018851.1, read as the reverse complement.
AATATCATCGTGGCTTAGGTATCGTCCGCGAGCAGAAATTTTCTATACTTTTTTGTTTACGTAATGTTCTTTTAAGTTCGCAATAGAAAATGATTGCAATATAATTCTGGAAGGTGACGTTTATATGAACATGTTACTTGAAACATTGTGCAAATTACAAAATAATGTGCTGATAAAAGCACCAGGATGTATGACCCCGACATCTTCGGCCATAAGAATAACTACTCAATCTTCGACAGGAATCGATGTGTTTATTGCGAGATGTGATGCATAAGAAACAAAACCTGAACATGTATTAGCTGACCTAAGCTGCATTCCAAATGATTGATATTGTTTTTCAGTTGTAATTGCTGTATTGATATTTTTTCTAATTTTCGAACTTTATTCTTGCCACAGATACAAACGGTGAAAGGGTGGCCCGTAAAAATCTGCAGAAATGCAGCTCGACAATGCTCCGAACCCCCCCCCCCTCCCCATCACTTTACGCAGTACAATTTCGGGAATACAAAACTGTTACATGTTTAGAAATCATAGTGTAAAGAGTAAGGGCGTCCAAGGTATACATACAGTGTCTTGAGTATATATTTTCCCGTACATATACTCTGATAAAGATAAATATACAGAATTGAAACTGGCGCTAAAAAGTGCGACGAACGAGGTCAAATGAACAAGTCAAATATGCTGCTGTTTGATAGTTTCATCACATCTACATTGCGATAAAAATAATCGTTCAGTAGACGTGACAAGGAATAACTTATTGTCTGATTTCCGTAATTTGTAATAAACTCTAGAAGCTGCCAAAGATGCTGATATCTAGACGTGTAATGCCTACGTATTACTTCTAAATCACAAAGTTAAAAGATGTATTGGAGCGCCCATATGCCGTACAAGTTGGCCTCAATATTAAAACGATAATTATAAATATGGTGTACCCTCAGGATTTTGTCTAATTTAAACCATTGATTCAGTTTCGTATGTACAAGGAAAATTTGCTATAATGCTTATCTCCTTTCGTGCAATAAATGTATCGTATGTAGATTGGAAAAAATGTATTTTCCCACATTACGTTACAGTCAAACAATTGGGAAAAAATACGAATTTTATAAAACATTCTTCATGTTTGTTGGAAGAAGATGTGTGTGCTTATTAACAATGCTCACGTATTTGCCCAGTTTGGAGCAGAGGTATCTGCCATTATTTGTTCAGTGCATGTAATCAGAGAAAAAATCACCGAGTGTTTTAACACTGTTTACAAATTCAATGTTCAAAGATCCAACACTGAGAGATTGCAAAATCTATCACTCAAACCACGTGGGCAGAATATTATAGTTTTCGTTTTTAATTTTGAAAGGAGAGCATTAGCTTTAATTCTGAAGCCGTCTTCACGTTCATCTGAAAGAAATTTACTAGCGTCGTCCGGACAGATGACATATTTATAGTTGAATCAATATTCATTATGTCATTAACGCACAATGGAAAAAAAGGGGTCCCAGTATACTTCATTATGGTGCTTCTTATTATATGTTCAAAGGAGTTGATCAGGGGTCATTGATTTCTACAAACCAGCGTAAATATGATTTAATCGATGCAAGTGGAAGGTCACCAATACCATAAGGAAGTCTTTTGTCTAGCAAATGAATTGGTTGATGCGGACAAAGGGTATCCTAAAATCTCAAAATATGCCAAGCGTCAAGTTTTTTGGGGTGGAATTTCTTTAGTATTTCGTTTTTAAGCTAAGAGTGCCATTTGTGTTGATCTATTTAATGAAATTCAAATCGACATTCTGCAATGACTGAGCGGTTATCGCAAAAAAAAATTACACGCACATGCTTTATTTTTTCTAAAACTTTCGAGAACACTGGAATAATTGACACGGGACAGTAATTCTCTAAATAGTTCTTGACCCTACCTTTGAACAGAGTTAATACTTTCGAGGGTTCCTTTTTTTCTAAACGAAAACTGTGAAATAACATTGCCAAGTTACGAATGTACGTTTCACATACATGGAGGTATATATTCTATTACATATATTACAAGTCTTATTAGTAAATCATTCGCATCACAACTGCTACCCTCGTTAAAAGATTTCTTTTTAAAGATTTAGTGCTTCTTTTTATTACAAGAGCTTACTCGCTCAGCTGGACGCGCTCAGAACCACCAAAAGCAGCAGTCTCACTCAGAAAGAGCAAGAGCCGACGAACGTCCCTTGTCGCTCAAAATAGTCAATGGAGGGCAAGCAAAAAACTAGAAGAAGAAAAAAGAAGAAAACAAAAAACGCCCGGCTGCATGGGGACCTTTTATACTCTGTTTTACTCGTGAATGGTCTAGCCGGCGGTTGTAAACGCTCAAGGACGCGTTCGCGTTTGTCACCAAACAGTCTTTGGTGACGAACGGAAATTCGAGACCAACGGAAGAAATCCTGCATCTAAAACGAGTAAAGGATACTCCACCACCACTTGGGGAAAAGACCCAAATCTAGGGTGAAAAAAAAGTGCATGTGCTTCAAATACGACGTCTCGGCTAAAAAAAATAAAAACGTTAAAGGAATAGAATAGAAAAGCAATGAAAGTGATTGTCAGCTTTGTTGCCACTAGATCGAACATTCAAGCGGAAAGTTTATCTTGTTTCTCTCGTGGGTCGGTAATAGTCTCATCTGTAATTCGCGCGGCGACAAAACATGACACTTTGTATGCGTTAATGGGTAAGAAAGACGTGTTCATATCTCAAACAACCTCAATTTCAAAGGAAAAAAAATTGAGATATTTGCGAGACATTTTAACATGTCCTCGCGCTTCACTTTCCCGGGCACTAAACTAATCAAAATATAAGCAGAAGGCGCTCGTGGTTATGGTTGTCGTCTCGGAGCACTCGAGTTTGTTTCAGTTTATTGGCCGCACACCCCATCGGAGGCGTGAAAACACGAGTGACAACGAAAAAAAAGTGACGTGTAAAAACATAAAACACAAGAATAAAATTCAGCAATTAGAAACGAAAGAAAACTGTTAGTCTTGTTTTTCTAGACGCCGAAACATTTCTGCACATTTCATCCTCCTCGTCAATCAGCATCCGGTAATGTTTTGGTGTTCACAGAAATGCACCGTTAAAGCAAAAACCGAAAGCGCGCGTATATCTTAGAACCTGGCACGAGAATTTCTCCCCAGCCTTAAAGAAAAACACTTCGAGTTTGTGCACGCGCCTCTTGCTTTATCCTTCATTGTTCGGCGATTTTAACGGCTCGGATGGATTAATAGATTTTGAATGTTAGTGGCTCTGGTCTTTACAACGGGCGGTAGATTGCGCCACCTAGCCCCATGCCTACAACCCATGTGCTGGCAAGTGTTAACCAGGTGCTGGAGATTCCACACGCCCCGCATTTCTTTGATGTTCGGTGACTGTTGCTCGTTACCCGTTAACTATCAAACAAAAGGAACGCGTTACCGACGCGCGTTACATCAACATGAAAGGAACGCGCTACCGTTACCGTTGTTGATATAAAAAGTAACACGTTTTTCTTGCGTTACTGCCATTTGCGTTACCTGCCATTGACGCTAACAGCTTTTTTCGACACTGGGACGACAAAAAACGCGAACGTTGTTTTTCTTTCTCTCCTTCGAAAGCGGGAGTGTTTCTGTGGGTAAACGAGAAGCGACATTTGTTTAAGAAGAGGAAAGATAATTAAAGTTCAATTTTCTAAAATCTTGGGAAGACGTAATGAGTAACGTAACTACGTTAGTTGTTACTCAAAATTAAAAAAAGAAAACAAAACGTATGTACATTATTCGTTATTGTTTGGCAAACGTAACGAATACGCTACTACGTTACCGAAATAAGTAACGTGTTACCGGTAACGACTTCATTCCGTACGCGTTACCACTAACACTGCCCTATAGTCACTATAACTCTAATAACAGCGTAAGAAACTCAAAGCCTGGTTTATTACGTTCCGAATCTTTACTTCGCGATCTGTCCTTCGGCATTCTTCTAATTGACAAGTATGGTTGGCAACAGGACAACAACAAAGTGTTGTTGATACTTGACGCATCCCGAACAGCGTCAGTGTCAGCACGAAATGAAGAACACGGTCATTTCGGCAGGGTTCCCGATTTGATTAAACTCTAGATAATTGGACAAAAAAAGAATCGCAAATTTTATCAGCACAAGTTTCTGGTGTGGTAGCGTACGTTCCCACGCCGAACCTCAGGAGTGCTGTTTCTCCCAGCCCATCGAGTGCAGGCGTCGCCTTTCCCAGGAAACGTGCGCGGACTCTGTGTGACGCCGGCGGTGGCAGCGTGCAGTTAGAACTTTCGCCGACCCAAGCGCCACCCCGGCCGCTTCGCAGAGGCTCCGCGTTCGGCCGAGGCCCAGACCTTCCTCGTCTATGACGCCGGATGCACCACCGACTCGCCGAAGTCCGCCAAAAATTCCCGTGTCCACGAAGTTGATAATGACGGCAACTTTGGGAGATTTTCCTGGTGAAACAGAGTATAGGATTGATGTCATATCGAGGCCCTTCCTGTTTTGACTAAGGTATGTCTGAATTTTCTTTTTTTTACGTATTTCGTTTGAAGAACAGTCGAACAGATTACGATTTTTAAGGGGTTGCATTTTCGCAGTAAAAATGTTTATATTTTGAACTTTTAGAAGGTGTAAACTAATTGCGTCTAACTTTACTAATACGCTGCTTGCCGACAAAATTGTTCTAGTTTGTACAGTTTTTAGTTAAGTTGATTACTTTTATAGATATTAAAGCAAAAAGTAAGAAGATGAACTCGGATCAAAATGGACTTCTTGAATAGGTATAGAATAACGTAACTTGGAGCTGTCAACGTTTTGCGTGCTTCTGTGTGTGTTATCCGGTTCACTGAGCTAAAAGATTTGTGACATAATCGCTAGAGAATGTTGAATCGATATGTTTTGATTGAAATCGACTGTATTATATAATTAAATAAATTGAGTACTACACAAAATAATGTTCTCAGATGAAAGATTTTGTTTTTCGAGATTTTTTTGTTTTGTTCCGCTGATTTGGAACGTTTTAATCTAAGCAAGGGTAATTGACAAAAATAAATATATATATAAATACATCTTTATTAAATGTTTCTCCAATAACTAATATTGTCTTGATTGGTGCTGAAGTCATGGTTGAGGGGCATTGTGCAAGTAAGTGGGCATTGGAAAATCTCCGTACAATGTGATGACACGTTTTCTAAAAGAATAATCAAGTAATACTTCTGGTAATATTGTGATTAAATATATATTTAAAGGCGTGTTCTGATATTGATTATAAACTAAAAATTGGGAAGAGATAAAAAATATAAATAAAACTGTAAAGAGTTCAAAACTTGCGACTTGATGTGAACCTGTTTCCATGATCTTGGCTTCAACGTGTCGTGAACAAAAAATCGACTACGACGAGAATTTAATAAAAGTTATATGACAATACTATTTATATCGTGAAACATGTAAAAATCAACAAAACTTTTGCATTTTTTGTCATGTTGCATAATCATGGTTGTAAACTATTAGGATGCGAAATTTTGGGTATTGTTGCGTATGGCCCATGGCGGGGTTGAACGCCGTTATGAATGCCCCCTCCACCCCGACCATATTCTGCAATGTCCCTACCTGGGTGTTTCTTTTCGTCGAGCGCCTCTCGCGGGTCAAGGTCGTCTGACTCAGCGAGCCTGGCGCCATCGTCTCTTCGGAAGCTACGCCTGCCCAGCGAGCGCACCAGACGGGCGCCTAACATCGGAACGGCGAAAACAACAGCTCAGGTTTCACGGCCAAAACACCAAGGCACGATCCGGGGCGATGAAATCTTCAGGACGCCTTCGTTCAACGCGTAGACACGAAGAGTTGAATGTCGGCACGTCACGTCTCGGCCCCAGACGATGTTATGACCCGCTGCGTGGATTCCAACGAGCCGGTGTTTGGTGAGAATCTCGGCGCCGTCTAGACCGACAGAGAAGTGTTTACGGCGGCTGAGTGTGCGTAACAATGGAATGTGGGCGGTGTTTGAACGGGACACCTATCAGTGATTGGCCGACCATCCGCCGATGTGGGGGTCCCTACCGAGGGACCTAGGGAGAACGAAGAGTTTAAAATGAGTTAACTTCGAGAAGCAAACATCTTCGCTGTTCTTGAACCAACCGTACATCATGTAAATAAACAGTGTAATTTTCGAGAGATCGCGGCCGATCGTTGTTCCTGCTGAGCTCTAGCCAGGTGCCTGGCTCGAGTCGCCCGTCCACCACCACGGACACCGCTCGGCGCTCGGTCCCAAGAGTATCAACAAGTTGGGACTAAACTGACGACGAGTTCGATGCGGAATAAACACGAAGGTCTTGTAAAAGTCTTTGTCTGGAGTTCACTAAATCTAGCTGCACTATGTTTTTACGTGGTGACGTTAATGCCCTAAAAACAAATCACACACTAGGTCAGTTTGTTTCTTCTTTAATAAACGACTTTTGTGTTTTTGGAGATGTTGGCACCTTGTGCAGTGCCGGTTACTCCGTTTCTTTTTGTTTCTTTTGTGTGTGTGTGTGTGTGTTTTTTTACGGTTAGAGTGAATTTCGGAACCCCTTTACCACTTTTTTCCAAAGGATATTCTTAAAGGGAACACGAAATTAATTTAAAATCGAATTTCATCCACCGCACGGGTAAAAGGTGAGAAAAGAAAACCAAAATACAAAAATAAAGAGCCAAAATATTTTTCGTCGTAGAAAGTTTTCAAAAAAGCGGACTTTTTGATATCTTCTTTCCATCGAAAGCTCTCTGCCTTTTCACTGTGACGCATCTGCGGAGCCAAAGCACGCCAGCCAAATCCACGTCGCCTATTGGGTAAGAGGCTACCTCGATCATCAGTACCGCGATCGATAAACAATAAATAGCAGTCGAATGTTTCTTAAAATATTTATTAAATAATAATCTGATTCACATATTGCAGCATGATTAGCGATGTGACGAAAATTGTCGAATTTTGTTATGCTCGGAGCCATGCGCCATCTATCGTGTGGTAAACGAAGCAAGAAAAATATCCGACTGCTCCTGCGCTGTCAGCCCACGAGCATCGTCTGCTGAGGAGAGCTCGGCCGCGCGCGTTGCATGCCGGTCGTGGTTCCTGCTACCTGCTGAAAAAACATAACGTCTGTGGTGATCCTCGATGCGGTCGGCATGGTGGAAGATCATCGTTCTACGTAGAGCGCTATCCTTGACTGAATTTTCGTCGTGTGTCGCGATGATAACCCAGCACGTCCTAGAAGGGAGGATTCATCTACTCATGCGGCGTTGTTGTGGCAGCACCCTCAAGACAGCAGAAACCCTCGTGCCGTCGTGTTTGTTTACTTCGACTACAGTGGTGCTTTCTTAGCATTTGTGTCCTCGAACATCGACCCGGATTTCTTATTTGGCGCATTCTATGCGCGTGCTCAAGTTCAAAGTATTACTGGTGCGTACTGTATTTAAAGGCGTGTATGAAGAATACTTATTTTGACGCGTATTCATCACCCGAGAAAGTGATTAGTGTTAGCATTCCTGGACGCTTGCAACGCCTATGCGTTTCTGCGTTGAGCGACATCGGCGTCGCCGTCGCCATCGGCGAAACCGTGCGCGTTGCATTCTGGGACGTAACGTCAGACGCAATTCGTTTCCACGCTAAATTTAGCGGGGAAACTGAATTGGTGTTTAGGTCATTTGATGACAGTTTTACCGCTGAATTTAGCGGGGAAACTGAATGCGCAGTGTAGCATTATGAGACGTCACAGACCTACACAGCAATTCAGTTTCCCCGGTAAATTTAGCGGGTAAATGAATTGGTGTTGAAGTCACGTGACGTCAATTTTCCCGCTAATCTAGCGGAGAAACTGAATTTGTTCAGAGGTGACGTGACACGAAGTCATGTGACGTCATTTTCAATGTGAAATTTATCAGGGAAATTGAATTGGTGTTGAGGTCACGTGGCGTCAATTTTCCAGCCAAATTTTGCGGGAAGCTGTGGAAGGAGGAGAGGGTATGGAGAAGGAGGGGAAGGGTACGGAGGAGGAGGTTACGGAGAAGGAAGAGACATGGAAGAGGAGAAGGGTGCAGAACCAGTATGTCAGGAGAGTGGTCTATATTTGTACATATATAGGGTGTCCCAAGTCACCAGGCTCGATCTAAATTGGACCGTAAAAATCGACTTCTGTCCGTAGCAATTTAAGCTTCTCATCAAAGGTGTATTTCGCAGGTCGGTTTTTTTATAAAAGTACAAAGCGTAGCTCCTTTTCTGTAAAAAAATAGGACCAAGAAACTGGCCAGAAAACACCCCTCCGTCGCTGTCGCAGCTACCTGCGGTACTTTTCTTATAGTTTCAGGCACGGGTTAGCCTAATAAAATATTTATTTTCAGTTTTTTATTCGTCTACCGTTTTGTATTTGTGACAATACATTTAATTACTTACCATCTGGGTCGTGATAGGTTGTTCAAGAAACACCGACCAAAGGAGACTTTCCGGGACTAAATTAACGGTGGTTCGTGATGAATTATGTAACCATAATATATAATACTTAAGATCAAGCAGGCAGGTAAAACAGACTTGTCATTGTGCTACCATGGTTACAACGATGTAGACATACATTCACTGTCCTTTCCCTCACTATGGAGATATAAAAAACGGGGAGGCAGTATTTTTTTTAAATTCATAACCTGCACAATCGAAGTGCTTGATATTGACGCGCATCTGAATTGGAATGTGAAATTAGTGTGAAAACAGAAACACCTATCCGCGCAGTTCATGAGGTGGGTATATTCAAGGTGGCACTGCACGGCTGGTAAATTTATGGTCAAATCATAGGAATGTTTATTTTAATTGCATATATATATTAAATTTATATATTACGAAAGCTGCTTAATAGAGCTAGTGATTACCTCGAAGTTATTAACAATAAAAAATGAAAGGAAAGTCGCTTACACAAGTAAAGAGTGCACCGCGATAAAATCTAGTAAGCTTAGAGATACAAATAAAGTCGTTACACTGGTATATGTTTGAACTAATGCTACTAAGCAAGAGCCAGTTATACAACGTTACAACTAATTGTAACCGATCATTGTATTTTAAATTTATGTTGTACCACTCCTGCCAAAGTCATTGAAAAAGTCAAGCAGTATGAATAAATAAATAAATAAATAAACAAAACTAAGTATCTGGGATCGTAGTCATAAAAATATCACACTTGGTACGTGTTCACTAGCGTAGAAAAGCAAAAATCACGACCTTACGTATTGTCACAAATGACGAGGTGACAAAACAAAGGAATAACTGAGAAAACTGAAACGTTTAATGGGGCGAACTTGTGCCCAAAAATAAAGGGAAAAGAAAGATAACAGCAGAGCGTCGCGGGCGTCGAAGGCGGCGAAGCAGCAGGACTGAA
>JAZHYW010018847.1:0-18473 GCA_037355805.1 Ixodes ricinus | reverse complement strand
ACTTTTGCACAGAAGTCTCGGCACTAAAAAAAGAATCTATGTCCACTACCTCTCCTGTAGCCGACTGTTACCAAGCGAGGACCACACAAAACAACCCATAAGTAGCCGAAAAGTTAACGAGATCCTGCTCTTCGTAGAGATATTCTTTTTATACTTTTAAAATTTCCCTCTTGAAAATAAAAATGAAAATTACCCGAATGAACGTAAAAAAGGAACGCCGTTCCTTTTTTCCGTTACAGTAAAAATGTAACGAGTTCCCGTTCCAGTTCCACTCAATGCAAAATGGAACGGCGGCGTTCCATCGTTCCTCCTAAAAGGAACGCGTTCCAGGAACGCCGTTCCTTGGAACGCCGTTCCGTACAACACTGCTATCTACAAGCGTGGTCTCCTTGAAGGGCAGCTTGCACAAACAGCTCCTACATTGCACCGCCAATAGCCCTCCGACCGTGGCTCCAATTCAATATTTGTGCTCCCTGAGCTTATCATTTAAACACCTCCCAGTCTGACCAATATACACTTTACCACACGAGAGGGGAATCTCCACTCCGAAAACACAGCTCACAAATGCTCTTTTCGTGTTTTTTGTACACTTGCCCTTTGACAGTCCCCACCCTTTTCTGCCTTGGCCCTCACCCTCAAACATATCTGGCTTAACTTCTAAGGGGCGAAAAATACCACAGGCACGTTGCACTGACTTTCTACTTTCTTTGAATTGGAGAGACTTTGTTCAGGAATGGGATGACGGCAGTCCTTCGCCTGTCCAGTACTTTCTTGAGTGGGAGAGGTTCGTTTTGTCTTTCTTAACAAGGATACCGGCAACATCACACAGCAAAGCACGCGGCTACCCAGCGTCTCTTAGCCTATCTCACTGCGCCTGAAAGCTCTCATGCATGCTGTGGGCACAGAATCTGTTTAGAGCCGCGTCGAAGCACGACACCGCAATGCCCATTTTTGTAACCTTCGAGTGGGCTAACCTATAGTCTAAGGATGACCTTTTTTAACCAAGGCCTGTACGACCAGCATTTATGACCGTCGCTGAAGAGAAGCGAAAGGTCCAAAAACTGCAGGGCCTCCTGCTTGGGGACCTCGGATGTGAACCTGCTGCCCCCACCACATTCACCAAAAATTGTCAAAACGTCAGCCTTTGAGGACACTGTGCCGTCAAAACCCTCCAGGAACACTAAAAACCAACATAGCGAACCACCCTTCTAACCGTTTCTGAACCTTAAGACCCTTCAATGTCCCGGTCAACTCTACTTAAGTAAATATCACTCAATACCTGAAGCTACGCACGAGCCAATACAAACGCCCGACCTTTGTGCATAGCATTCATTCTTCCATACCGAGCATCATCGACTCCAGGCAAAATTGCAACATTTTCAGGAACCCCTCAAGGGACACACCACATGCATTTCTACAGGGCAGTTAATTATTGTCCTCAACGCACTTCTTCACTGCGGAGAGAAAATGGCCGTGGGGGAGGCAGTAGAACAACTCTTGAATGTCCACGCTAAACGCTCCACATTTCCTCAGCTCGTCCAGCTCCCGCAAGTTCACAACCTCCCCGAGTTGTCAATCATAGAAGGGTCCCCCAAACTCAAAGAAAACAAGTGCCCCTAAAGGTAAGCCGACATCTGGTACTGCCAAGTTCCTCCCTGAGTATTAATAGCTCTAAACGAACAGGCATCTTTGTGGGTTTTAGCGCTGAAAGAAACTTCTAACTTCATACGTTCCCCTTTCTCGATACTCCCGGCCAACTGGGTTAGGTCCTGTCTCTAGTCCTTCTATCATTAACTTTCAAAGACTGAATTTTTTTCAATAGCTGCGCTCGCCTTATCGTTTCTTACTGCCATCTGGTAGAGCCGCAAAAGACCCTTATTTGTCCGCAAGCAAAATCCGCAGTTCACTGTTCACTATAAAGTCAGCTACAAATTTTATATGGCCCACCTGTCTTCTCCGTGAACACTAGAGGGTGTCCACACGCTCTGAAATGCACCTAGGATGATCCACTTCAGTGGTCCTGTACGCCACTCGTTTGCCATAGTCACCAACTCCGGAGTGCTGACGTCAGGTTCAAGGCAGAATTTCGAGCCCCTCCGCCATGAACTTGGATATCCCAGAGCAATAGGCTAAGAGACGCTGGGTTTCCGCGTGCTTTGCTGTGTGATGTTGCTGGCACCCCTTGTTAAAAAGGTAAAAGGAACCTCTCCCCCTAAGAAGGTGGCTTACGGGCGAAGGACTGTCGTTATCCCATACCTGCAAAAGGTCTCTGAAAGTAGGAAGTCGGTACAAGGTCCCTCTGGTGGTTTCCACCCCTCACAAGTTGAGCCAGATATGTTCGAGGGTAAGGGCCAACGCAAAAGGGCTGTCAGAGAGCAAGTGTACACAAAAAAAACAACACGCAAAGCCGTTTGTCAGTTGTGTTTCCGGAGTGGTATACAAGGTGCCCCTCTGTGTGGTAAAGTGCATATTGGACAGACGGGGACGTGTTTAAATGAGAGGCTCAGGGAGCACAACTATTCACTGAGAGCCAAGTTCGGAGGGAATTTGGCGGTGCATTGTAGGAGCTGTTTGGGCAAGCCGTCCTTCGAGGAGACCACGCTTGTAGATAGGCACAAGGACAAGGTGACGAGGTAGGTGATAGGAGGCTTTTTACATAGCGGAAAGCGGGGCGCAGTGCATCAGAGAGCCGTCGGTGACGCTGTCTGTGAAAGAGATGTTGTTGTTGACTTAAACAATAAAAAAAGGGGGCGGGGGGGGGGGTGGGGGGGGTGAGCACGCGGCACGTGGATGACCGGAGCCCTATGTGATGAGGCAGAAAGGTTGGCGCATGTGTAGATTGCTGCCTAGCGTGTTTCTATTTTATGTTTTCCGTAATAATGAAACCTCCAGTTGCGTGTGAGCGACTGTCCCGTCCTGTTTGTTCCTTCGTTCTAGTCTTTGTGCTTCTGGGCTGTTTTACCTACATTATATTTATGCTGGGTGATATGTGCTCAAGAACTTGCGCATTTATAATTAACTAGGTTGAAAACTCGCACACATATAAATGATTATGGTGAAGGAATGTATTTAAAAAGGGAGGGCTCTCTGGGCTTATAGGAAAGAGGGTTAGGTGCTTGTCACGATGTTGGCATCATGTGGATCCGCCCAGAGAGAGAGGGTAGGGCTCGTTTATTGTGTTATGGGACGAGCCATCCGTATTAGCGATTTTTGCGGGTCGGTGGTTCTCCCGGTGGGGCTGGAGTGCAGTGCAGTCCCGTATAAGGTGTCGGATGACAAGTCGTGTTGGTTGCTCACAGGAGCAGCAGGTTGGGTTAGTAGGGCTGCTCTAGGCCGGTAACATTGTGATTTCAGACGGAGATTATCGGTGTTGGGGAATCCTTTTGATCGCCTTGGAAGCAAGGGAGATGGCGGGGTATGGTATCACGGGAGATTGCGGGGTATCGAGAGTGTTGAGGGCGGGTATGGTGGCACGAAGGGCTGCTTTGGGTTGAGTTACCTGAGCAAGCTTTTTTTTTTGTTTTTAGGGCTACGAGGGTAAGGAACGCCGGGTGAGGTTTCCGAGGGGCGCCTGAGAGTGTTTCCCTCGCAAATCCATGGTCTCCCTTATTCTCATTGCTACCACAATGGCAGGGGACCTTTGAATGCGCAATTGAATTCCCCGGTCGCTCTGCAGTCCGGCACACAGGGCAATCAGTTTAGACGAGTACTTTCCTTGTGTCGTGTTCGGAGTACTGCACCAGCTGGGCGCATATTAAGATGGCCAGAAGCTGCACACCTATCTTTAGAGGTGTCAGGGGTGTTTGGTAGAATTTACGCGATGACCCGAAGATCAATGGCTGTCACGCCGAATAGGCTAGTGCCCTCATGCAACGTAGCATCAACGCTAATATATTTTGTGGAGGCGGCCGGCTCGCTGAATGCCTGAGCACTCATGGCATGTTGGAATTTGCAATCAGCCGTCGAAACATTTCTGGGCAAGGGGATATCAGCTAGAACGGAGGTGTCTTCCGATGAGGAAATGCGACTTGGTATGGGGAGACAATGGTGCGTGGGGTCGACGCAGTGAAGGCGTCGTTGACGCTGTGACGTGTAGAGGCGCCTGAGGGTGCGGATGATCTCTTCGAGTTGTGGAAGGACGCTGTGTTGATAAAGTTCTGTCACGGAGTTGTGAGGACAAAGGCCAGTGACAACATGTCGCATATGAATAGTGTTTAAGCTCACATACATATATTAAAAAAACTTAAAACTCACATAAGATTTAAACGTGCACATAACATTCAAACGTAAACAAATATAAATAACAGGGTGGTTTCATTTGAAATCGAACACGCTTGTCGAAGTGGGTTCTTCGATTTTTTTTAAAAATATATGTAATTGCTTCATTTTTTGGAAAAACTAAACCGCTTTTCAAAATTTTTTAAAAAAATATTTCGCTTCACGAAAAATTATTGAGTGGAGCAGGGTGAAAATCGGTTTTTTACTCTGTGATTTTTCTACCCAGTTCTGTACGCTGGTATAAATACGGGAAGCATACAAAACTCACAGTAATTTTTGTGCTTTTGTATGTTACTTCGACTATTTTTAGTTGAAAGGAAAATAATTTTGTATTTTTGTTTATTGAGATACAAAATGCCAAACATCGTCTCTTTGACAATCCGGTGACATCTTCAGAGCCTTGTAACTCATGAGTCATTATATTTCTCGCTTACCAAATACTATGCGGGTGTAGCCCTATTTATGGGCTATCGACGGGCATAGGTTTAGTTTATTTTATTTTCACTGAAATTTTTATATAAAATTTGAAATATCGTCGAAAATGAAATTTACCGATATTTTGAACCTACTTTATTAAAAAAAGCCATTTTTTATTTCGTTCAATTTTTTTATTATTGCTGCCGATCATATTAACTTTCAATTGGCTTGATGCGATTTCCCCCTTTTTTGTTGTATCTTCTCTAGAAGTGATCAAAATCACTCCCACGTGACAATGCGGTGACAACTTCAGAGCCTTGTAACTCATGAGTTATTTTATTTGTCGCTTACCAAATACTATGCGGATGTAGCCCTATATATGGAATATCGACGGGCATAAGTTTAGTTTATTTTATTTTCACAACTTTTTTATATAAAATGTGAAAAATCGTCGAAAATGAAATTAACCGATATTTTGAACCCACTTTATTCAAAAAAGGCCATTTTTATTGCTTTAAATTTTTTTATTATTGCTGCCGATCATCTGACTTTCAATTGGCTCGATGGGATTTTCCCCTTTTTGTTGTATCTTCTCTAGAAGTGATCGAAATCGCTCCCGCGTTCTCAGAACCGCCAAACGCAGTTTCCGCAGGTCGGCTTCGCTGCAAAGACTATACTGTTTATTTGTGTGTTGAAATGCAGCGGGTAAATTCATTTTGATTGAGTACACTCGTGCTTGGCTACATATTGTTTATTTCTTAATTTTTAATGATGGCAACTGAAATTCCTTAGTCCGATCGTTAGCGGTACAGCGGATGTTCCATTACCTTTATTTATTCCCAAACCAAAGCAATGTGTGCCTAGCCAAAGTAAATCTACCGTAACCAATTAAAGTAAAATCGTCAAATCGCTTTTCTATATTCCAGAAGGCTGTACAATCTTTGCATTAAGCTTGGTGCGACAAAGTGGAGAAACTAAAAGTCTACAGAGACATTAAGTGACTGCTTTCGCTGCCTTCAGTGCATGTGGGAATCGTTGCGTCTTGGCATCAGAGATATCGATCAGTCTTGAACAAAACCAAACACTTTTGTTTTTACTGCACACACTCGTTCAAACAGAAGGGCCACCGTCTCGGGTTCACCGCTCGCTCGCTTTGGCTCCAGTTTTCGTTCTGTCCGTCTCGACTTACCACGCTGTTGAACTTCTCGGCTGCATCCGTCCGCTGCGGTACAAAGTTCAGCTCGCCTCCCGCGCTCGATCGTCTAAGCAGAGGCAAACCGATGCCGTTGTCAAAAAGTTCCAATATTGCGTTGCTCGTGAAGTGGACTATTTAAAGCACAACAAAATATTGTTTTACACGTGCATCCTAAATATACTAGCGTTCATTAATAAAAGTGTCTATTTATCGCCAACTGTTGTTTGTGTTCTGTAAAACATTGTCTTCGGTTCATGTAAACTCTGTCCGTTTTCCTCACTTTTGTTCTGCAAACTGCTTTTCCTTGTAAAAGAGGGGCATGTGATATTACATATTTTTGATATACACCTGACAATAAAGAACAGGCAATTACATGGTTATTTGAACGCACGCGACAAGACACATCATGGATTGGCGCCCGTGCCGGATGCTTCCTGGGTGTAACGGAGATGGGTCTATAGCGCGAAGGGCCGGGCGTGCTGTACGTGCCTTACAAGCTGTGCCTGGCACAAACAGATATATGACCCCGGTCTGGCTACATGAAGGGGCTCGTTCCGCTTTTCTCCGCCATTTGTGCCCTGGCTTTAGACGTCGGATAATGGAACATCCGCTGCACTGCTAACTATCAGACTAAAGAATGTCGAGTTGCCATTATTAAAAATTTAGATACAATATGCAGCCAAGCACGAGTGTTTTCCATCAAAATGAATTTACCCGCTGCATTTGAACACACATAAGCAGTTTAGTCTTTGCGAGCGAAGCCGACCTGCGGAAACTGCGTTTAGCCGTTATGAGAAAGCGGGAGCGATTTCGATCATTTCTCAGAGAAACATACAACAAAAAAAGGAAATCCCATCAAACCAATTGAAAGTTCATATTATCAGCTGCAATAATAAAAAAATTGAAAGAAATAAAAAATGGCCTTTTCGACTAAGTGGGTTCAAAATATCGGTTAATTTTATTTTCGACGATATTTCATATTTTATATAAAAAATTTGTGAAAGATAAATAAACTAAACATATGCCCGTCGATATTCCATGTATAGGGCTACACCCTGCATAGTATTTGGTAAGCGACAAATAAAGATAACTCATGAGTTACAAGGCTCTGAAGTTGTCACCGCATTGTCACGTGGCAGTGATTTTGATCACTTCAGAGAAGATACAACAAAAAAGGGGAAATCGCATCAAGCCAATTGAAAGTTCATATGATCGGCAGCAATAATAAAAAAATTGAACGAAATAAAAAATGGCCTTTTTTAATAAAGTGGGTTCAAAATATCGGTAAATTTCATTTTCGACGAAATTTCAAATTTTATATAAAAATTTCAGTGAAAATAAAATAAACTAAACTTATGCCCGTCGATAGCCCATGTATAGGGCTACACCCGCATAGTATTTGGTAAGCGACAAATATAATAACTCATGAGTTACAAGGCTCTGAAGATGTCACCGGATTGTCAAAGAGACAATGTTTGGCATTTATTTATCTCAATAAACAAAAATACTAAATTATTTTCCTTTCAACTAAAAAATAGTCGAAATAACATACAAGAGCACAAAAAATTACTGTGAGTTTTGTATGCTTCCCGTATTTATACCAGCGTACAGAACTGGGTAGAAAAATCACGGAGTAAAAAACCGATTTTCACCCTGCTCCACTCAATAATTTTTCGTGAAGCGAAATATTTTTTAAAAAATTTTGAAAAGCGGTTTTGTTCTTTCCAGAAATGGGGCAATTACATATATTTTTTCAAAAAAAAAATCGAAAGACCCACCCCGACAAGCGTGTTCGATTTCAAATGAAACCACCCAACAAGAATAACAAATAAATGACTGCTCCTGCTTAGCGGCAATATGAGATTGTGCGCCTTTTGATATTACACCAAAATGTATTCGGAGCTTGATCAATCGTTTGGAATTCGTGGCTTTGACTAGGTTGCGCAAGCCGCCGCCTAATTATAAGGGTTCAGTCGTATTCACCTATTCATAGTACAAACGGCTTAGATTTAGCAAAAAAAGAAAAAGCCACAGACGGCGTTAGCTAATTTTAATGGCGCACGCTACTGGCGTAGATTGGGTGAAAGTGCGCATGCGTTGCGTTGTTGCGTGGCGAGGAGGAAATCGAGAGGAGAGGCGGAGACGTTTGCAGACGATCAACGATTTCGTCTCCTCCTCGCAGCTCGCATTCAGGCGCTTCCCATAGACCACGTGATCTTGTTCAAGCAGTTGGAAAGACTGCTATGTAGGCGCGCTAATGGAGCCAATATTGTAGCGAGTGCATTTTCGACTGCTGTGCGGGAAAGTAGGCATACGTATGTGCAAACCAACGCATGTCCTTTGTATTTTTTTATATTTTTTCCATATTTTCTGGCAATGCTTTTGCTGGTGATTTCTGTCCGCTGCCTCTACGTCTCAAAGAAACCTGCGTCCAGACATTGTTTTTTTTTCTGCTTGAAAATGTGGTTTGTAAATAGGAGCACGTCAAAGTGAACTCGAATTTGTGTGGGGACCTTTATATAGCAAACGTTTATCTTCCGCTCCATTTAGACATTTCGCTTTTAGCACGGGCTGGGCGTCGATTAAAAGTTTTAACCCGATCAATCGCTCTAGTTTATCTCTATGCTTAATATTTAAAAAAAGTCAAAATATAATATTTTTGTTTGCCTTTGCTGAATACGTGAAAATGGCACAATATAGAACTAGGATTAAGAAAAAAATATCGAAGAATAGTTCAAAGATATACTGAGATTCTTACTTCAGCTGCAGCTGCGTTGATATTCTCCGGCAAGAGCAACCTCTTTTCATTGTTCACAATAGCCTCTGCTGCGCTAAACGGACGCTCGAACGACGTTAAAGTAGCCGGGACACGTAGCCTCTTGTACCTTGTCTGGAGTTACAAATTTCACCCCTACAGTTTACTTTATTCTATATTTTGACCTGAAGTTTGCCCTTGATCGATACAGGTGTTCTCGTCCAGGACCGCGTAATGAAAGCGTTTAATTTTTACTTTCTTTTGGTTCGTCAAGAATTTACTGATCAA
The DNA here is from genome assembly GCA_037355805.1 of Ixodes ricinus. NCBI lineage: Eukaryota > Metazoa > Arthropoda > Arachnida > Ixodida > Ixodidae > Ixodes > Ixodes ricinus. The sequence continues at coordinate 9,540 of JAZHYW010018847.1, read as the reverse complement.
CCGGCAAAACATTAATCGCGTTTAAAGCATTAATCAATTAATTCTGCAGGTTAATTGATCAATTGCCCAGCCCAACTTTTAACACAACCATATACTGTCACAAGAATGATTCAAGATAAACTGAAATGCAACGTCACTTGGCACAAGTCTCTACTTGGCGGTGTAACTTCAACGATGGATGCGCGGAACTGTCGGTCGCACATTCGCAAATCTTAATGATGCTGTCGTGGCGATCACGACGTTGACGGTGTCGCATGTCTTAAAGGGGTACACCGGCGATTGTTTAGGTACCCCAACTAACTATATTTTCTGAATACCAGGTGTTTCCTTTTTCCGGTATGTTGTTTAGTTTCACGAAATTCTTATTCGTTATTGTAAAATTGGCAAATAAAAAAATGTTCCAAACACGAACAATCAAATATATCCGTACTTTTCAGTGCCGTGACGTCAGTGGAAGGCAGGCTCCCCAATCGGGCAAGCTGCCTAAAAAATGGACTATGCCAAGCATCTGTTCCGTGCTGGTGCGCGTGTATTAGAGCGAGCTTCTAAACCATTCATCTGACACCATAAAACTGCTTGGAATCACTTGTTAACAAAATCTAGAGTCCAAAGAGTAAACCCATGTCTTCCACCGACCTCACCTTTTTGCTATCGCAAAAAGCAATTTTGGTTTAAAAAAAACACGGTGAGGACCAAAATTGAAATTCAATAACTTAGCGAATAATATATTATACCGGGTGTTTGTGAGAAATCTGGAACCGGTTTTTCGCACAGCAAAAATAAAGTAGACATTGCCGGGAGCACCAACTCCGTGAAAACGTAGCTTCTGCCGTTAAAGCAAGATGCCAAAATGTCAAGACTTATTATTGCCAGATTTAAAAGTTAGAGGAAAAAAAAACTTTTTTGCGCATTAGGGGACGCCGTTTTTGAGAAGCAGCAGACGAAATGCCTCCGTTTGCGACCGCATCTCACAGATGGCGCCTCAATCGGACAATGGGTTTTGCTTCGTTTTGTGTTCAGTCAGGCCGTTCGCGGCAGAGCACCGCCACACCGTTTCTCACATAGTCCGCTCGGTTTGGGTACAATTCCAGGTTGTTAGTAGAGTGTATTTTAAGCTCAAGTTAGGCCCGTCAAATTGTTTATTTGTAGAATGTTGTTGTTTAATCGTCGATAAAGATGTTTTGTAACTTCTCTAGCTGGCTCTGCATTTTTGTTGTTGTGACGTGATGTTTTCACTGATTTACAGGTGTAACACTGTGTGCGACACCGGACTGTATAAGATGAAATTAATAAAGCGAGCGATATCTGAGGAAAGAGGGGGCATATACAAATAATCAAATTTGCATGGGCATTCAGAGACACGGGAGATGAGGCGCGTCAAGAGTGCCCAGTCTCCGTCACGACAGGATTTGCCAGCCCTAGAAAGCGCTTTTTTCAGGGTATTGAAAGAAATAAACCGTACACTTGACGGGAAGACATGAGTTGGTTCCGTAAACTGTTGGTCACGTCAGTTCTAGGCAGGGGACTTCGGCTTTAATTCCCAGGTGAAAACCAGTCCACTTCGAGCTGGATTATGGAACTCGTCTCTGCTGGAAATGAGACAGTCAAGCTAGAATTCAGCAGGACTGTCTCATTTCCAGCTGGCCGCAGTTCTATAGTTCAGCTGGGAGTGGGCTGATTTTCGCCTGGGTTTAGTCGGAACCACGGCTTCAATGTGGCCTCCTAGGCGCGAAGTGCAGAGGCCAAGTCTGGTCACGTACCTTCGAAAGCAGCATCTCGCATCTCGTCCGTGGTGAGAGTGAACGCTGCCGCGATGCGCTGCTTTAAGGCGTCGAGTGTGAGGTATGCGGCCCTTGTATACCTCGGACTTCACAAACCCCCAAACAAAAAGTCGCATATCGTGAGGTTCGGCGATGGGGGTGGCCACGGCTTGTTCGGCTATCCCCAGTTCATCCAGCGTCCTTGGAAGATGGTGTCCAGTCAGTGCCTTACACTCGTCGACCAGTGGGGTGGCGCACCAACCTGCATAAAAATGCATAAGTTTCGCTGCATGTGCACAGCTTCCAACTCGGGAAGGAACTCATCCTGCATCATCTTCAGGTACGTGCTTCCAGTTACGTTCTCGTTGAAGACAAAGGGGCCAATGACGCCCTCTTTCCAGATTCTGCAGCATACTGTTACCTGTGGTGACAGCAAAGCTTTCTCGAGCGTCCAGTGCGGATTTGTCGAAGTCCAATAGTGGCAGCTTTGTGTGTTCACCTGCCCGTCCAGGTGATACGTCGCCTCATCACTAAACAACAGAAACTGCAGATGTGATAGATCTTGTCCAATCCTGAGGAGCTCGTCTCGGCAAAAATTTAGGCGCTTCTCGTGGTCTCCGGGCAACGACTCATGAATCAGGCCAAGCTTGTACGGAGCATCTCGCCGATAGGTTTTCGCACGGTGTGAGTGCATGGATACTCCGAACAAACGCAAGCTCTTACAGAGACGAGTGCGGATCTGCCAAAAAATCCCCGACAATGGCTCAATTTGTTTGGAGGAATGTGGAAGACGTGCGTTTTGTTCTTGATGCTACATTATTCTGCGAATTGTCGGGCCCACATCCAGATCACCGACTTCAAAGGTAACTGTAAACCGTACACACACAAAAAAACTTGCGTTTCATTTTTGTTATGTTTCTCAGTTCCGTTTACCAAAGTACGACCTGACTTCGTTGCTTGCACGATAACTGCCGTATAAGGAATACCAGCTGGTAATAAAATAAAACTGATTATGAACAATCAATGCAGGTGCGCGTAGATGACTGTCGGCGTTCGTGAAGATAGGAGCAAACAACGTCTGCTTCGGTATTTATCGGGAACCTTTTCATAAAAACAAAAAATCCAGTGACTACAATTTCAGATATTTTATTTAGTTTTTAATCATTCTATTTATAATCTTGAAAGTTCGGAAGCAAGAACACGGTACTTTTGTCATGTATTCTTAACTTTGCTGCCAGTCGTTCGAATTCATAGAGTTATTATAATGTACGCTAGAGGTTCAACTGGCGCTAGTGTGCTGCTGCAAATTGAAGCAGACAGCAACCAGTCCGAAATTGACTTCCGGTGATGCATTTCTATGGGGAAAAGCGAGTGCATTTTCTCTCTGCGCTCGATTATAAGAGCAAATATCACGAATAATTCGTACGTACTAGGTAGCTTGAAACATTTCTCAGTCACGCAGACGAAATAATTGGTCAGTTACAGCGTTTTTATTTGAAATTCGTGGCATGAAAAACGGTGCTAAAACCGCTTCGTACGTGTATTTATGTGCACTGTCGGACACTGTTAGCGCGAACACGGCGTCGGCGCTTTCCAGCATGGGGGATATACGTGCCAGACGAACGAAAAACATGTGGAAAACCAAGAGAGACGACAAGAACTGCGGAGCAACACTGGATAAGTAACTCCTTGGGCATGCAGACGATCAAAATAAATTGAAAGTACTGCTTTATTCTTTCTGCTCATGAATATGTGCGAAGATGCTTGTTCTGGGTTCAAATCATCACCCGCACGCTCCAAATCTTTGCAAATAGGGAGAGACCAGAGAACAGCTGCCCGATTAAAACTGCCCGACATAGAAAATAATTAAAAGACACACCTTTCGTAGCCCACATACTTTATTTTTTAACAGATCGTAAAAATGCACGACGGAGTCATTTTCATATAGTGACAGAACGGGCATATTAGCAATATATAAGCGCCACCGGAACGCTAGCGAACCTTGAACGCACTCTAGATTCCTTTCGATTGTTATTCCGCTTAGAATCGTCGCTCATTTTTACATACCTGCCATGGAACAGAGGTTTGGGCCTGAAATATAGCGAAGTTCAATATCGTTCAGTGGTAAAGGAAAATGCTGTAACTAAATCAATTACACTTTCACAATATCAATAAAGGTACATACTATCCGGTACAACCGAAATAACAAAAGTTATTCGTGTTTTTTTCCGGCGAAGAGACAAATTTCACGCGCGTTTTCCCATAGGAATGCACAGGAGCACCCTAAAAGTAGACTGGTTGCTGTCTGCTTCAATTTGCCTCCCGGAAGTCGCATAGACACTAGCGCCAGTTGAACCTCTAGCGTACATTATAATAACTCTATGTTCGAATTACACATGCGGTGGAGCGTGACAGGCTACGAAGACAAGTGGCACCATCTGTGAGATGCAATCGCAAACAGAGGCATTTTGTCTGCTGCTTCTCACGGACGGCGTCTTCTCATAGGCGAAAACAGTTTTTTTTCCTCAAACGTTTTATTCCGGTAATGGTAAGATTTGACATTTTGTCATATTGCTCGAACGGCTGGGGCTACGTTTTGACGGAGTTGGAGCTCCCATCAATGTCTAGTTTGTTTTTGCTGTGCGTATAAGCTCGGTTCGGATTTCTCACAAACACCCGGTATTTTGGCATAATATTCAAAATACTATTTCAGCGCTGCTCCTTTTGTATTTAGCAAATTTTGAGGAAAATCGGGGATCATGAAGAAATCGCGGGAGCACCCCTTTAATTCTGCTTCACGCATTACATTTTCATATTACTGAGTGCCTTGGAACGGCTTGCGACTAACTTTGTAGCACAATACTTAATATAATAGTCTCCCACAACGAAACCCACACAGGTTCTACTTTTGATTCTGTTATTTTTGGGGAATTTATTTTTTAAAACTCGGGATGAAGTTTTTTGGTTCTTCTAAGTATATTTTTCAATAGATTCGGTGTTTTTCATTGTTTATTTATGTTAATTATTGGCGCTTGTTATAAAGAAAACACTAAACGTGCATGGGATCTCCCCACTTTCAACAAACATTCGCGTGATCCGAATTATTTGGGAAACCATCCGGTACCGACATAAGAGAAAGCAACGATATAAAGGGTATGGTTCCCGAACAAAAAATCAGCCTCGTAGGTAGTTCACTTTGAGCTGCGTTCACGGCAAAGAAGTAACCCTATTGGAAAATCTTGATGACGGAAAGATGTTGGAAAAACCTCATACAAGCCCAAACGTAATATGGGACATCCTATACCAGCGAAAAGGCAGCTCCAACATAGTGGATTACGGCGGAACGTTAGAGTTGGACGGAACCATACAAGCGTGTCGTATTATGGGACACCCTATACCAGCGTAGTGGATCGTGCGGAACCATGTAGGCGAACGGAACCATACAAGCATAACGTAATATGGGACACCCTATACCAGCAAAAATACGATACCACAATGGTGGAGCCATATGGCTTCACCATGGTGGTATCGCCTTTTCACTGTGATACAGGGGGATTTTTTTTAAGCTTTATAGATTTGTTTAAAAAGGTCGTGAAAGCCACACTTCTGTGGTTTGTGCACGTTGGTTATACGGCCAGGGGTACGTATTAGAGGGGCCTAATCGTAACGATCAGTCGGATAACTAAATACAATTTGTTAATTAACTTTTTAATTACTGAAAATGAACACATGGTTTCAATTAGAAACTTGATGAGAGTCATCGGAAACCACTAAATCTACTCTTTTTAGAAGGATACAATGCAGGGGTAGCATGTTATGCGTTCTGTAAAAACGCTTTATCTGGTTCCGTTTCGGTTTCTTATCGGAGCGCATCTCTGCGCCCAAGGTCCTGTTCCTTAGGGGTTTAGTAGCGCAACACACGTGCGCCTTGCTTCCCTCCATCCTACGAGGGAGGCGAGGAGGTGGCTTCGCACTGCAGCCACTGGTCAGCAGCATCGCAGGTGCAAAGATGCGCTCTGATAAGAAACCGAAGTCTGGAAACGCGTCCTAATTAAGCCTTTTCTTTTAGAACGCCGTAAAATGCTGCTTTTGTCTTATATATTCACGCAAAGAGTTGATTTAGTGTTTTTCGATCATGCTTAGCAACTTTCTAATTGGAATTATGGGTCTATTTTCACTAATCAAAAAATTTAAGGAACATATTATACATAAAGGGAAGCTAGAGTGGTTTTGTATTTGAGGAAACACATTTAAATTTTCTTCATTTGACCTCCAGAATCTCAAATATCAAAATTATTTGGTAATTTGGTGAATCGAGGCTGCATAGAATCATTTTTAAAGTACCACTAGAGGCACTCTTTCCCGGAGAGCGACGTCACAAAAGGAGCTTTCGAAATCTCTGCTCACGCATCTTCAGCGCCAATCAAAGCTATGCACGCACACACTATTTTTAAAAAGGGAAAAAGAAGACATCACGACTGGTGCCAGTGCGGGAGAATACACCTAGAAAGTTTGCGATTGGACGCGCGGCCCTCAAGCGACACATGCTTGGCAGCTGAAAAATCCCCTTACAACGTCCCTACTGGTCGGATGTTTTTTAATGCGAATAGCATTCTTTGGCTACTTCACGCACTTTTCGTCTATGTATCTATCTGGCTATCTAACCTCTTACGCCGCGGGTCGATTAATAAATAAAAAGACCGGCGCCGGCTGGGATTCGAACCGTTGACCCTTTGATCAGCAGGCAGACGCGCTAACCACAGAGCTATGAAGGCAGTCATTCAACGCACTCTAAACGGTTGTTTATATCTTTACCATAGGACGCGCTTTACAGCGCTGTCACAGCTACCGGTGCGCGCGCGTTCCATGCACGAGGGCTCATTCTGCTCTCGTGAGGCTGAGCACGGCCGCTAGCTCACCCTCTCCCGCGCTCGGGAGAGGGTGATGTAGCGGCCGTGCTCAACCTCACGAGAGCGGAATGAGCCCTCGTGCATGGAACGCGCGCGCACCGGTAGCTGTGACAGCGCTGTAAAGCGCGTCCTATGGTAAAGATATAAACAACCGTTTAGAGTACCGTTGGTTGAGACTAGCTGAGACGCCAGAAAGTCTGGTCGGTACCATTTTGAGTGTTTGTGCGTATGGCGCGTGCTTTGCTCGCCTTCCTAAGTGACACAAACGCACGTGCTGGGCTGCGGAGATCGTGCGCAGGGCTGTGAAAGTGTCAACAAATTTAGAATCGCCTCAAGAGTGGGCTGGCGTATCTAGAGTGTGCCGGCTACCTGACGAACGCGCATAACTCCGCACCGTTTGATGCTATTCGCATTAACGTAGATAATCATTCCCAAAGGATGGGTTCTGCTGATTTTTGTGTTTTCTCAAGTTTAGTTATATCTTTGGAGAAAACAAACGTGATATTCAGATTAACGGGATAAAACTACACTAGAATCAACCTCCATCTAGTTTTCTGAAAGAAGTCTTGCACTTCCCTTTAATAAGCCGACTCATCATTACAATTAGCCCTTTATACCATGCCCCCCTGGCCATATAACTCACGTGCACTGACCGCGTAAGTGTAGCTTTTACGGCTTCTTTTCCAACAAATCTGTAAAGCATGCAAAGCACACCCTATAGCATGTCCCCTATTACGATACGACTGTATGGTTCCTTCCCCACTTGCATCCTTCGGGAGAGACTCGCAGACATCCAGCGTTCCATTGGAATGCTGGATGTCAGCGAGTCTCTACATCAGCGATTGGTTTGAAACAAGCATGATGTTTGCACACAAATAAGCTCTTGTCCAAGGTCCTCGAGGAGCCCTAATAGCAGTGGCGAAATGTAGTGACGTGGTAAATTTGGTAGCAAGTATTTATTTCTAGAAGAATTGCATGCAGCAAAGCTTAACTTTGCTCAAAAGATAATTATAAATTAAATACTGAACAAAGGTATCCCTTGAGCTGTCAGGCCAAACTCCCACTCTTGCCACTCAGGAGTTCCCAACTTGTGCGTAGAGGGTCAGCACAACCCAGATTTGTGCTGCGAGCGCACCTGCGATACAAAGATTGAATAAACATGAAATGAAAAATAAAAGACGTTTACAATACTCTATAATGCGAACTTAGAGCGCAGATCTGGAGGAGGAGGATGGGAGGGTATGCCCCTCCTGCCCCTCCCCTTCTGCTCCCTCCCATTTAGCGCGAAATTTCCCTAAATTTAGCAGGAAAATTTTCTCACTAAATTTAGCAGGGAAATTGATATCACGTGACCTCAACACCACTTCAGTTTCCCCACTAAATGTAGCGCGAAAACGAAATCACATGACTTTGTGTCCCGTCAGCCAGAAACACAGTTTCTCCACTAGATTTACCTAAAAAATTAATGTCAAATGACCTCTACATTAATTCAATTTCCTGCCAAGTTTAGCGGGGCAGTTATGCCGATGGCGACGCCGCAAAACAGGCACCTAAAGGCTGAACTCCATGGGACGAATTTTGCGACGAATAACTGGCGAACGCCGCCCGACGGCACGCTCGCTTTGCGCGCGACGTAGCAGCCACTGTGTTGATTCCACGCGCAGAGCAAAAGCCGCCGGCCAAAATTCGTCGGTTATTCGCAGCATATTCGTCCCATGGAGTTCAGCCTTAAGAGCTGCGCACTCAAACACTAAATGCCTCACATGAAATAAAGTGATAATTAAAGATAAGACAAAGAAAAGAGAATCTAAGATACGGCTTTAATATCATTCCTTTTGTCAGTTCTCAAATTTTGATTTCAAGAAATGTTTATCTCTTTATTCATACCCAGAGAACCCCCCCCCCCAGTTTCAGCATGAATGCAATAAATCGGTGCAGACTAGACCTTGTAAACCGTAATCCACATGAAAATGAATGTTTGCCACATAGTCTTGCATGAGTCGGTGGCTCAGATCTCTAAATACAATTGTAGTGAGGAACGTTCTTGAATAAAACTTTTGGGCTTTGAATTTGAAAGTTTAAACATCCATAAGGAACACTGTATGCCACTGATTGTTTTGTGACATATCAGAAATGGCGCAGCACTGTCATCCTTGCATACCTAACAAAAGTTCGCATTTTTTTTAGCATGGCATGTGCTATTCTGATACCCATACAGCCCTCTCACAAAACGTCGTCTATAGAGCTCTTTCTTGGTTCTAAACTCACATGACAGATTTGGTAGCTTGAATTCTCACTCGACATCAACACTTCTATATATTGATGTAATAGTGAAAGACAAGATGTATGGACTTGAGTACGGCTCGACAAGCACAGATGTGAAGAAAAGTACTGCCGAAAACTCAAATCTCAAAATAAAAATTATTAGGTAGAATGCAAATACAATTATGGATATGGTAATGAATACAATTAGCATGTTCAATAAGAAGAATATGTGTTAGACGCACACTCAAAGAAACCTGTTGCATTTATATTCATGCAAATTACTTCGGAGAACCAAGCGCTGCAGTCTTGAGAGCGAGTTCGGTGAACGATTCTACCGAAAATGAAAGTAGACGGAAAATCAGTTGGATCTGCGACAATGAGCATTACATAAGGAAGTGGCATGTCATTATTACTGTTACAGTGCCGGCTGTTTCAAACTGTCTGTCGCGTCATTCGTTGAGTTCCCTCTGTACATTACAAGGTTTGGCTCTCTCACATGCTTTGCGAGGAAGTTGATGAACTCGAAATATCTAGTGTAGTTCTAGAAAAACTATTTGCAGAATCTTATCTCAGCATCACAAAGAATATAAAAGTTTCTGAGACAA